>CAKAKR010016908.1:552-52468 GCA_916700685.1 Adelosebastes latens
TCATTACGTCATCCGATGCGTCGACGCACGTTACGTAAATCGACGTATTTACGTAATCGACTACGTCGACTATGTCGACGAATCGCCCCAGCCTTAATTGCTGTGAAAACATCTCCTCTTTCTTGCCAAAACTACATTTTACAAGATTACATTTGAACACATCATGATAACGTAAGAATTTGCCTTTGCCCAATATTAATTTCATTTTTACTGAATAGAGCCTGAGCATCATAATGTAAATCAATGGCACCTCCCGTGTTGAAATCAGCAGGACAAGAGCTAGTTAACGTAGCTGTTTAGCTGCGTGCAGGGCTAACATTAACTAGCTCTCGTCCTGCTGATTTTATTTTTTTTTTTTTTAAACTTTATTTTTTTTGGGGGCATTTTTATTTTTATGACAGTGGATAGAGACATGGAAAGGGGGAGAGAGAGAGAGTGGATGCGGAAAGGGCCACAGGCCGGATTCGAACCCGGGCCACCGCGGACAGGACTGAGACCTGTTACATGGGCGCCCGCTCTACCGACTGAGCTAGCCAGGCGCCCCGTCCTGCTGATTTTAACATGGATTTGTTGTTCACAATGTAGCATTGTCAGGGAAAAAATAGGATGTGCCCTTGTTGCGTCGACAGTGAGTCTATGGGTCCCAGACACATTTTCTTTTGTCGACGGGACGCCGTTAGTCTCGAGCCCTGACTGTTCCTGTGGTACAGTAGAAAGATGAGTACTATCACATTTTCAGAATTTTGGCATCAACTTGGTACCAAAGTACCGGTTCTCGTGACATCCCTATTGGCAGAGAGTTCAAAAACTATGAAAGCTTCATCATTCCCTTCTTATAATGTCACCACCACTTGTCCTTTTCTTCAGCCTTGATGTCCCTTTTTTTGCTCACTGTAATGGATTTCTTCTGTCAAGGCAACAAACCAGTAATCTTCAAAATAAGTATCATATTAAACATGTATGAGCCCAGCTGATGGTGGTGAGTGCTTGTTTTCTAAGTTGGGATTGATCAACATTCTGCTGTGTTCCTGCAGAGAGGGAAAGAATTTGGATGGAGACGAGATGAAGATGAATGACACCTGCATGTGAATGACTGAATTCATTAAATGAGTTTGATGACACATTTCGTCCTGAGTAACTACAAATACTTAAAAAGGGACAGCCAGCCAGCCAGCTTAGTGAATTACGTGTTATCTTAACTCAGTGGTCAATGACACAGCAGCCTTATTGACTCCACTAACTGGATGTCCTTCTCATGTGCCCCGATGGCATGAGAAATACTCACTAGCCCATGACCCTGGGTTTAAATACATATTATGTGGCCCTGTGTTTTGAAGGATCCAGGTTTTTCCCACCTCCACCAGCCCTGTTTGTTTGCGGCCCTAGCAACCTATCAAGACTTATCTCTGACATTTTTCTGGCATGGCAGAAAGAGTGTAACTTGTTTCCACCCTCGAATGAAATGTTGACAGCAAAGCCACACTGCAAGATGTGGGTGGTCCAAAATGTTTGTGACAGAATACCCTTCCCCTTCAGAATCAGCAAATAGTCTTTCACATGCAACAAAGTTTTAATCATGTGTTAGGCAGCTAACTCACATGGGACAGTTTTATTATGCGACTACAGATAGTGAGATAATACTTTGCATCTATTTAGGCTCTTCATCAACCCCTGCAGTCATACACAAAAGATCAGCAAAGTGGAGATTGAGGAATGAGGACAGTAAACCTTCCCTCTGTAACATTGAGCAGAGGCAGATGCGGCAGTGTTTGCAAACAGGACAGCTACAGTAAGGGCAAAAAAGAGGGCAATGTATTGACAGTTTAAATAAACCACCTTATTGCAAAAGGTGTATTGGATACTTATTGCACTGAGTATATCATGTGAGTGTAACATCGCAATTTAAGTGTTCTGTATTGGCTTCTTGAAAGCTGTTTTTTTCCGTTGAAACAGGAGATGCATAGTTTAGTTTTGATCAAATCATTACAGGAAATCTCAGTAAGAGACCACTCTGCTGTACGCTGAAATCCACCATTATCCCCGCTGTGTAAGCTGATTTCTCTGCCAGCCTGTGGCACCTGCCTTTGTAACACGCTTGCATAACAGTGAACTGAATACCTTGAAACTATATGAATGTAGAAAGTTTTATAATGCGGTGTGAAATCTGTGAAAACTCATTTGATAAATTGAAAAAAATGTGTCATTAAGTTAGAACCAACACTTTTGCTTTGCTCCTGAAAAGCTTTGGGTTTAAACATTTTCACCTGATAGCTATGGTATGTCTGTTTTTATACATACTCAGAAATGGCATCCTGTCAGAACCCCGCTGCTTTCTGCAGCAAAATAAGGTTTGCCAAGGTTTCCTCTGAGGTTTAACATTCCTGGTGTTCAGACTCAGGATGGTAGTAAAAGTAAATGGTTTGGTACATTGTGTCATTTGGGTCAGTTTCAAGGTCAGTTTGGTCAAATGTATTTATCTAAACAAAACACTTTTGCAAGTTCTGGTCTGCGTGAAATACATTAAATTGTTTTTCTTAAAATTGTCCTTTGGAGATTTATTTAACATAAATCATCTCTTTGGATCAGAACACTACAAAAGCCACTTCCACGGTTCTCGTTGGGGTCAAGGATTTTCTACGTGACTGGAAAAAGTGTCCAGCCAGTGGACTCTTGGCTGAATTTGTCTCCTCAGGCACAGTCTCACTGTTATTTTCTAGTATATTTCTGCTTGTTAAGTTCTTAAAACAGAGCAGAACCCTAAAAGTTCTGCATAATCAGCATTGTGAGCTCATACACAATGCTGATTAGTGTCTCAGTGTTTTAACAATGTTGTACCACAATAGCACTTCGGTGTAAACAGGTTTAAAAGTCCACAGAGCTTCATTTCCTTCAGCCTTGAAAACTCTGCTCTACACAAGCGGTTAAAAAGCTCTCGCACAGTAAGAGAAAAAGATAAGCCTACATAAGTGTGTGTTTTTTGTACTGCTCATGGTCATTGCATACCTAAGTAGCAAAATGTAATGACTCTGCTTGTCCTTATGTCATTACATGAGGTAATACCAATGCTGTAAAATCTGTAACAACCTTGTGGTTCTCCTCAACAGGTGATGTCCACAGCCACAGTGCCCAAAGAAGATTCCCACCGGAGGGAAACCCTCAACTCCAGGGGCCTGGCAGCGGGCACCCTAATATCCCAGATGATGTTTTCAGATTAAGCCTCGCCAAGGGAGTGTCCATGTCTCTTCCATCCTCACCTCTCCTGCCACGACAGTCCTACATGATGCCCTTGCGCCCCAGCAAGAGATCACCAGGTACTGGTTGTAACTATATATTGATCTTTTCTATATGGTTCCTGATGTTGTAGCTGTATTGCCATTGGGTAAAATACTGTGAGGCCCGAAGACAAACCAGATGTTTTTATACACATAAATTCATTTTGATCAAGTAATACAAGGCGAAGCCAGAGGTGTGTTTGTGTCGGATGTCGAATAGAGGAAGTGTGTGCTATGGTTACCATGCAGAGTTAGCAATCAGCTGGAATATTGGTAGATCTAGTGAGAGCAATACCCGCGAGTGGCTCCTATCGCCTGCTTAAAGCTGGAAAATTGGCATTAATGAATATACGAAAAGCTAGATTATTAATACCCGCTAGAAGTAAATGTTGAATGGTTGATTGAGAGCAACACGAGTGACTCTCACCGTGTGTTTGAAGAGCCAGAGGACCGTCACTGTGAAAATACGGTAGTAATGTGTTGTTTATGTGCCCTAGAGTTGGACTCTCACTCGACCTCCATGCTAAGGATGCTAACGTAGCTAATTAGTTTCTTTGCAGCCGTTCCAACACGGCCGGCGGTATGTTGATCGGTGTCAATCCGATATCTGATGAGGGAATTACGTCTATATCTGAAACCGATACCGATATTGGATCGGATCGGTCCCATCTCTATTCTGTACCACTCACCACCATGTGTATTAACGTAAACAAGCTAAATGTGCTGCAAGCATTTGGATTAATCCGATTCTTTGCACACTATTTCAGTCTCATAATGGGAGCTTCATTTGTCTCTATGGGCCGTCATGTAAAAATGATATCCCTGTCTACCTTTAGGTGTTTTTGTAGGATAGTTGAACATCTGATAGAGCTCTAGGAATAACGGTCCCTCTCAGCCTTAAAACACTGATGCAGCTTTTAACTTAAACCTCTCTGAAACATGTCAAACTATTCTGAGTAAGTGTCTGAATAACTTTTGGAAAAATAAAAGTTATACAAGGGGATAAAGTAATAGTGATAGCTGGCCCATATTGGATTCCAGCAGTTAGACTGTGAGCTCAGACTGGTTGCAGAGGATTGCTTTTGTCACTTCATCCTTATATTTGATCACCTTGTGTCAATGCAGAGGTCTCTACAACTGCACCGCGTGTTTACACTATACTGGCTGGTAATGGGCGTGTGTTTACACTGGATCTAATTGTCAATCCTCCCGGGCTCCTTCTATCCACCATGTTGAGAACATGCTTGTCAGCAGCTGTGGGGTGCTTCAAAGAAGGGGATACCTTTGTAGCTGAACTTGTCTCAACCTGAGTCTTTGTATTCTGGAGACTTGGCAAAGAGGAGTGAAATCCTTAAAGTGGTCAATGTGGCCCCACTCACATGTGGCACTCATCTGTGGGCTATCTGGCCTTTGTTTAGAGTGCTTGCAGCTTTGATCTGTTTAGTGTAAAGATGAGTTGGTGGGAAGGGGGTAGTGTGGTTTAATCCTTATGCAAACTTGTGTTGTTCAAGTTCACAACTCTGTTAAGAAGTTGTCGTTTAGCTGCTCAACTCCAGTGTTTAGATTTAGGTTTAAGTTGTTGTTTTTCACTTCATTTTTAGTTTGTTTTAACTAGGGCTGCAAATAACGAGTATTTTCATTGTTGAATAACCTGTCGATTATTTTCTCGATTAATCAATTTGTTTTTGGTCTATAAAATGTCAGAAAATAGTGAAAATTTAATTAATTAATTTATTAGTTGATAACTAATCGATAAATCTTTGCAGCTCTAGTTGTGTCAATGAGCTTTCTAACGTGAAATGCCATATTCTAATTTCAACTACAGATTAGGATGGAGATATTGTGTTTGCTTCAGTGTTTTACTTCTCAAACCGGATTTTCCACAATTCTCATCACATAATTCAAAACCTAATATTTAACCTGCAGGCCTGAAATTGCGACGCAGTACATTGTGCAAATGTTCAGTGGAAAAGCAGATACATAATTGCCCAATCTCTAGTTTAGAAAAAAGAGGTAAATCAAGGATAAATACAGTTTATAATAGCCAAGTAGAGCTTCATCTGCTCATCCCCCACTCAAGTTAAAGCAAATCTATCCAACTACCTGAGGTGATACAGGATTTGTGATGACCGTTTTAAACCCAAAGAGAGTGTCGATGAAATGTACATTTACAGACATGACGGGAGCGAGAGATGGAAGAGAGAGAAGAGGGCTGGGTTTGTGAAGGTGAAAAGGGCCCTGGGGAAGGGGAACACTCATTAAAGGCATATTCCCACTCGGGGTGCTCTGAGGCATGGAAAAAGGGGAAAGAAATGGACTGACAAGATGGGATGTCATGGAGGACAGCCAGGGAGAGAGGGTAGGGGGATGGTTGGTAGGCTCTCCTCCACTGTCCTCACAGGTAACTGTGAAAACCCGTAGGGGGAGAGTTCACACCTCCAGTTAATAAACACATACTGCAGGAAATGTCTCAGCTCTGCGACGAAAACAACACGGGTCATAATGCTGCATTTTCTCTTCTTGCTGAGCCGCAGAAGCAGCGTAGTGTACTCAATTTAAGACTCATCTGTGTTGAAATGAGCGTGAGACGATTCATTGCCGTTATGCAGATGTTCTGTGAAATCGTCAGTGAGATTAGTTCAATTTGATTCACCTCAGATATCAAGCAGGAAAGCTGGAATTATTGGTACCATTTCATCCTTTCCATATCCATTTCATTACCATTTTCTTTTACTTAAATTTGCAATAAGCTCATTTATATAATGAGCTTGCGTTCAAATGTTTGCAAGATTTTTTTAACTCTGAAGTTTAACAATATTCTTAAGAACATTTTCTAGATACCAACCTAGGTCTTTTGCCTGTGAAGTAGTTTAGTTTTTTTTACTCATACTACCCTCATTTATTTATACATGCAGTAAATCCATCAATGCATTCTCATCTATTTGTTCTCCTCCCCATCCAGCCAGCGCTGATGCAAGGGGGAAGTGGTTTCACAGATTCAGAAAGCATTTTGTGGCTTGGCTTCATTTCCTGACACATTGGATAATCTATCGCAGTTTGGAAGGCTCAAACTTAGCGGTTGTTCTTTTCATGAAAACTTCACAGAGGGGACAACAGAGAAACATTGAGTTAATTAGGAGTGTGACGGATGCCTGAGCCGCAAAGTCCTGGTGGCGTTGAGTGCCGCAGCTTTGATCAGCTAAGCCCAGAGCTTAACCATGAAACACTGCACCCTGACATGTGTTGAGCAGCACCTAGGCTTTATAGTCTTAATAGTTTACAGGCACCCTGAAGGCCCAGGGAGGGATATTTACTGCAAGAATGTTTGTCTGAATGGACCCATCTTGCTCCAACCCAGTACAGGTCAAAGATCAGGTATTTGTAAAACTTGAACCTCAATCTTAAGTGGGTAGGATATAGCTGATGACACAGTAAATTAGGTCTTCAGGTCTTTTTCAAAGGTTAGACACTCCCTGCGCTGCACCTCTGACAGTCTCCTGGGCATCTACACAGTGACCTCCTGTGGTTGTAATAGGTTACTGTGCCATTGGGGGATTAATAGCATCTGTTGTCTTCAAGGTTACACTGCTTGGTGAGTTGCATGTGTGTAAAGATGACGCTTATACAACATATATACAAGCAGACTGCATCCCTGAAGTATGAGGTGGTGGACACAAAGGTGATTCTGTATGTCCATTAGATGTGTGACCTTTCTGTAGTCACATGACAAAGCTGTTAGCCCCATGCTTCGCCTCCCTGCCAGCCTGCAAGGGATCATAAAACAGCAATTCATATTAATTTATGGCTGTCATGGGCAGTGTATCATTTTAATTAGTATATCTGGAATGAAGCCACAGGGGGAATTGTCTCTGGCAGTCTGTTGCGTATAGTGAAATTAGTTAAGTGGATTTTTCTTTGATGGGAGGCGCATTGGCTTTCGGTGGTTCAGAGGCTGATTCGTTTATCGATCAGCCAAGCAGGTGTGCAAATCACCACCGGAGAGCACAGCTCACTATTCTGACATGATCTCTCTATCAAAGGATCTGCTTTTCCTGCCATCCAGGAAGGGTGGTGACCCTATTGGGATTGCTCTTTAATCGGTACAATCCTGCTGTGCTTGTACACGTAGGCTACACCCACATGAATACTCCGTCCAGATGAGCGTTGTAGTAGGGCCGTTTTAGTATTAATCTCCATTCATACTACCGCGCCTGAGAACGCATATCACACAACCCATTCGAGTATACTGGGCATTCACGTGCTGGTGGAAACAGGAAGCAGCGCGGTTGGTTGTTCGGTTGCCGAAAATACTACGAAGGAAGAACAGCAATGTCGAAAAGTAAGACAAGAGACTTTCTTACTGTAGCATTATAAAATGCAGAATTTAACTGCACAACAGCTGCGAGCATAAACAACAAGAACATCAGCGCTTGTAAAATCGTTATCCATGTTGAAATAACCACTGGTAGCCAAGGCTGATGTCGTTTTCTTCCGGAAAAGATACACGTGATAGGGGCGTGACGAATCAGGGAAGGACACGTCATGACTGATGAGACCCAATCAAGAAGCGAATGTGGGTGTCTGCATCATCGTTTCCAAAGGTCTCCGTTTCTGCCCGTCCAGACTACAATGCAGCCCTGGAGTTTTAAAACAGAAACGCGGTCAGCAGCGTTCCAAACATCTTAATTTTAGGGGCTCGAAAACGCCAGAGTTGTGTGGACGCTAGGCATAAACATGGCAAAAGTTATCCGTTTCAAAATGAAAACGTATTAGTGTGGATATAGCCGTAGACCCAATAGGCCAATCTGAAAAAAAAACTCTGTGGCTTGTAACCAACTTTTGGCGTGTGCGTGCATGTGTGTGTGTGTGTAAGTCGAACAGGTAACTACTTTCACTGACAGTGTGGTCTGATGCCATGACCTCTTTATTGCTTATCTCCTCTTTATCTCTGTTTTGTGGCAGCAGCAGCCACACTGTTCACCCAGAGCACACTGAATGCTATACATTAGTGGTGGTTAGCTGCACAGTCTTTACAGTGTGTTTTTGTTGTGGTTATTAACTACCATAACAATTTTGTAGTCTGTGTTCTTTGAGATTTTTTTGTGGGGGGGCAGGGGTAAAAGCTTTGGAGGGTATTAACACAGCAGACCACATAACACAACACAACACAGAAAGTCATTTGGTGGAATTTCTCCATGGATTTGTGTGTTTTCACTAAGCCTCATAGTTACAGAGGAGTCATTAACAGCATGAACAAGTTCAAGGATCGCGTCTGCTTAAACTGAAACCACAACGTCAAACACCAGAACTGATATAATCCCTTATAACTGTAACTAATTTCTCCATAGCAATATTAACTTTGACATTTTAGGGCTGTCAATCAATTTAATTGTGATTAATCGCATGATTGTCCATGATTAATCGCGATTAATTGCAAATTAATCGCACATTTTTAATCTGTTCAAAATGTACCTTAAAGGGAGATTTGTCAAGTATTTAATACTCTTATCAACATGGGAGTGGGCAAATATGCTTGCTTTATGCAAATGTATGTATATATTTATTATTGGAAATCAATTTACAACCCAAAACAATGACAAATATTGTCCAAAACCCTCACAGGTACTGCATTTAGCATAAAAAAAAAATGCTTAAATCATAACAAACTCAAGCACAACACTTGACTATGACTTGCCCCATACTGCATGTGATTATCATAAAGTGGGCGTGTCTGTAAAGGGGGGACTCATGGGTACCCATAGAACCCATTTTCATTCACATATCTTGAGGTCAGAGGTCAAGAAACCCGATTAAAAATGGCCATGCCAGTTTTTCCTCGCCAGAATTTAGCGTCAGTTTGGAGTGTTATTTAGCCTCCTTGTCGACAAGGAGCCCGTTACAACCTAAAAATCGCAAGTTGCGTTAATGCATTGAATAAATTAGTGGCGTTAAAATGAATTTGCGTTAACGTGTTATTATAGCATTAACTTTGACAGCCCTAGCCAAATCATTGTCTGATTTAAAATATGTCATATTAGCATTATCCTGTATGACTACAATGTTCATCCACTAGCATCCTTCATCTCCTTCCACATCACCAGATGAGTGCAATTTATTTTGCAGTTCTGTCAAGAGGATAGGAACTCTCTTCAAAGCCAGTTGTAGCCCCTTTGAGGTGAGCTCTCCTGAAGTCAACTCCGGGCTATTGACAGTAACCAGACAGCCCTGAGGGAATATTGATGCCTTTTTGAGAGCCGAGCTGTAAAAGACCTTGTGATGCTGCAAGGACCCTTTGAAAGGTTCCTCTGATGAGCACCCAGTGAAAAGTTCTATCCAGTTCTCCACTTCACTGCGCTTCGCTACACTCCGGCTTTGGCTGCTTATCGCATGCAATCCCCTTTTTCATCTGCAGTGTGGAATCCCAAGTCACCTACTGCCTAAGAGTCTAACATTGCTTCTTCAGTCAGTCCGTAGAATCAGGCTGCCCATATGATATAGTGGTGTATCATACTAGATTGTAAATGGTCGGGGGGAAAGGAAAAAACGGGGCTCACTTTACCTTGCTTGAGTTATTGTTGTTACCTTTTTGAAAATGTTTGACCATGAGCACATTGGAGCCTTAATACATAATTCATAGCAGCTTGTGAAACAGCATGTGTGCGATTAGTCATGACTATTAAACATGTAGTGTTTGAAAAAGATTACCAGTCTCTCTTTGTGGTACGGTGCAGACATTGAATTAACCAGGAGAGGATAATGGCATTATGTCAGGCTGTGAATAGGGAGTGAATCATAAATTAGCATTTGTGTTTTAAGTTAACACAGCATGATGCCTGTAATACTTTCTTTGCAACCATAATTGCGAAAATATTAAAAGCTTGATGCTGCTATTAACAAGACCAAGTATATTTCACGCTCTCCATAACTGAGTTTGACATGCAGCACTCAGAATACCAGTCTCTTCTAATATATTATTTTTCCCTTCTGAGTTGAAGAATGACATTTTGGAACATAAAGAGGGCTGTTGTGAGACGGCTTTCATTCACAAAGAGCGCACAGTGTCTTATTGAAAAGTTGAAATGTGAAGAAGTCAGAGTCCATCTCGAAAGAATGCTGGGAAAACTCCTTGATCACTTCCTATAACAGCGAACAATCCCCTCTTTCACTGGCATTGACTGGACACTGTAAGTTGTTGGTGATAGGTATTCCACTGTTTGGTATGTGGGTATGCGTGTGTGCATGTGGCTGCTGAGTGATAGCTCGCTGGTCATGGATTCCTGAATCTCACAATGAATACTGGCGAGTAAAGAGTCCTCTGCAGTCACAGCTCGCCTGGCTGCTTTACCCTAGGGATACTCTTTTCTCTCTGTTTTTCTCCCTTTAACCCATCTCCTCCCCTAGCTTTTGTTTGCTTGCTTTTCTTCCCATGTATTTAACACGTGTACTTGCATACATTTACACATATTTACTGCACATTGATGGTGAGTCGCTGATCTTTTCAATGCTCAATTTGCACTCATGGAAACATTTCTGCTGCAAGCCGAAAATATACTTTTGATAGATAGATAAAAAATCGATTCACCTATGTATCGCGATTTTTTTGTTTTTTCGATTTTGAAATTGATTTTATAAAGCCAGAATTGATTTGCTTAATTGGAGTCTATGTGGAGGTAGAAGGAAGTTACCGCTTTTATTGTTGTAGTCTGAGTAACATGACGTCATACCCGTTCCATATCCATCAACCAAAACAAACCGCAGCTGGCCGCAACGAGGAAGTACAAAACAGCGGAGGGTCGGCGTGGCTACGACCTGTACCCTCACATTTTAAATCCAAAGTGGTAAACACTACACATACAGTAAAGTATGAAAACACTTTGGGTTTCACACATTGCCAGGAAAAGCAGAGCTAGACATCATGGCTAAAGCTGCATGCTAACTCGGTCATGGACAGAAAAACGTTATCGTATTGCGGTAATGTGCGGTCAAGCCAGCCGCCACTCGCATCTCCGCGGTCAAATCGGCCGACCCTACAACTGTAGAGCACCCATATACTAACATTTATGGTAAAGACAGTCAAACGGAGTTGACCATGGATGTATAAAGAGAACGGTGCTGACGGGGAAAGCTAGCGACGGACTTGGCGAAGTTAGCGGAAGTATACACGCGTGACATCTCTGACTACATACATGCTGAAAATCATTTTAATGTATTAATTTAGATATCTTTTCAAGTTAAAAGTCCCTAGAAGTGTAAGATTAAACTTTTACCCGTGGTCTAGCGTAGTTAAAAAAGTTAACAAAAATCGCAATATATCATAATATCAAATCACAATACTTGTGGAATCGCAATACATATCGAATCAGCACCCAAGTATCGTGGTGGTATCGAATCGGGAGACAGGTGTATCGTCCCAGCCCTACTGATTATGTGAGCCTCATCTTTTGAGGGTCCCTCATACAGTACGTATTAAATCAGCATATGTTACAGCTGAATAGTAAACGCAACTGCAGCAAATATACATTAAGCATTAGTTAAGAAAATAAGGATCAACTACTATATACTTAAAGATAATATCACCCTGCTCTAATAGGAACCTTCTTGTTTTCCATGCTGTAATTTTTTGGTGTTGCAACCCCCAAACTACTCATAACCACCCCAGTCTCTCTCTTTCTGTCTCAACATACCTTTGAATCAGTCCTGTAGCTTCCCCTCGCTTTAATGAGCTCCTGCCTGCTTTTTGGAGGACATCAGGATGAGATATTTCTCATTTGTCCTCTCTGTGTGGGGTACGTTCAGAATACTTGTTAATTGTGTACCAATTAATGTGCATTGTGAATAGATTAACACTCTGGATTTTGCATGTGATAAAAGTGAGAACACGTCTCATTTCTGCCCCTCTCTCTCTCTCAGTGTCCTTCAAGGGTCACACATCTGACACTTCCATCTCTGCGACCTTTTCATGCCTGTTATAAACTGCAATTGCTCATTCGTCAGTGCTTCCATCTAGAAGGGCAGCGCGGTAATGGCACCCTGTTAAATCTTGAGATTAGATTTTGAATGGAAAAACAAAACCCCCGTGTGCTTTGTCTGTCATGAGCTGATGCTCAGACATCAGAGTGTTGCTGAAGGACCTCTTCTCTGTATTATCAGCCCTCAAATGTGGCCTAAAATTACCCTTGATAGCCAGCCACGTGTTTGTCATTTCACGTGTGGATCCTGTGTTCCTCTTGGCACTTTGTGTAAACCGAATCTGAACTTAAGCATATGGTTTAAATTACTCCAACTATGCCCCCTGTTGTTTTTAGATGAATTACACTCAACGGATTATATTTAGCAGTGCGCTTTCGGTCCAAGATATTTACCTGAACTAAGTGTGTCTCACACACAGCCCTCTCTATCTCTGTCGTTCCACTCTAATTGGAGCCGTGTGACTCCTGGGTAATAGGTTGTGCCTGACCATCCACAGATGAATGGAGGGTTTTCAGGACAGACTCTTTGGCTTTGTCTGCCAAATAACAGGCTGACATGGATTGCTTTTGTAGATGCATCACTAGATCAGCCCCCTTTAGGTTTAGAACTCATCCATGTACACAAACCAAATAGTCTGTAACACCTCACGTGTTGGAAATCCAATCTTTAGATTATAGTGCTTTTAAATGAGACCAATCATCACCTTTATTTTCACCACATTATACTACGACTACTGTTTCCTGTTCCTCTGACGCACGACTGCATTTGGCTTTGGGCTTTTACTTTGACTTCTGCTGAGAAGCAAGAGAGCACCAGTCTGCAGAGGCAGAAACTCTTCTCGGCCATCAAAAGCACGATTCCTCACTATGCATTTCAAGTCGCATATCCATAGATGGCACTGTGCATCAAGATGACTTTGACTCTCATGCTTGGTTTGTTGCAATGACACTTCCAGATCATTTCCCCTCACATGGCTGCTGCTGTAACTCCCCCCTTCCCCCCCCTCACCTCCACTTTTAGTATCTGTGGCCAAGATCACAGCTGCGGTTTAAGAAATAGTCCCATCTGACTCTGAGGATTTTTTTTTTTCCTGGAGGTGGGAGGGACTGGTTATCAAATGTGGTAATAGGAAATGGTTATCTGTGTTCTGCCATCTAATCTTTATGTTATGACTGGGGTTACACATACAGTCATCTGATAACTGGAGTCTGGAAGAGGAGGAGGAGGTTTGGAGTGGGTTACAGTAGGTCAAGGTTGGAGTAGCATGGAGGAGTGGCTCAACGGGAGGCATGCTGTTGCCGTTCTCTATGGATTTATGGATCTAAATTATACAGTCACCTCCTGTTTTCACATTATTTGCTGCAGTTGATTGTTTGCTTTTGTGTCTGGACTCTGGATTTCTTTTTACACCAGAAATTGTGGGATAGAAGTAGAGGACTTGAAATGTGCACACAGCTAGTTGCTCGGGAGATGTTTGTTTCATGGCTTAGTATTTAGTCTAGTGTCTTTGCTGGATCTCCTGCACGTATAAACAATTATACTCTCTCTTAGGAAAGATTAGTAGGCCTTTGCTACCACTTGAAGACTATTTAGGGCAGATTAAAAGGCAATTTTTACAGAATATGTTTTTAGACAACTGGCAAATCGCTTTGCGCACACAAAGATGGAAATGTTGCATAAGGGGCTGCGTCTCTAGTGGGGTGAGTATCTCAGCGGTTTAAAGTTCGGCACAGTGAGCAAGCATTTTTTTGTGGAGCTGTGGGATTTTCTAATTCTGTCACGGTGAGAGCAGAGGGAACAGAGCAGCCAGCTAACCTCGACTCCTCACTAAAGACAAAGACGGTCCTCAGAGGACAGTACCGCTGTCCCAGATACATCATCTGACTTGAAGCGGGACACAAGGACCTTAATCTATCCATATGGATCTTTAAAGCAATAACACAGTATACTTTAGAGGGACTGCTGATCACAGATCAACAAGCAGAAAAACTCTGTCTGTTTTGTGTGTTTGAATACTCCTTTTAAAAGTTCATTACGAGGCTAATTGTTGTCGTTTCCTGCTGTAGTTTACATTCCCAGAGCTGGCTAGCAGTGTTTTACTGGGAGGCTCTGGTCATGCAGACGATATTCTGGGTTGTCAGACAGACCAGAGCTGCTATCAGCGCGGGGAGCTGTCTGAGAGAGTGTGAATGAGTTTATGTGAGCCACGGAGTGCAGCCAAGCCTGTCCAACTAAGACACCACCGCCTCTCATCTCTAGTCCCATCTGGAACACGTTAATCCAGCGAGAATCTCTCTCTCTCTCTCTCTCTCTGTTTCTCTTTCTCTCTCTCTCTCTCTGTTTCTCTTTCTCTCTCTCTCTCTCTCTCTCTCTCTCTCTCTCTCTCTCTCTCTCTCTCTCTCTCTCTCTCATTCTCCCTGTGTCTTCGGTTCGTGCTAGCAGGTCCAATCAGGAAGCCCAAATATGTGGAGAGTCCTCGCGTTCCTTCTGATGCCATCGTTTCAGCGCTGAGGAAGGTGGCTGATAACAAGGAGTCCTCACACAATGGTGAGTTTTGCTTTTTTTGTTCACTTCTTGTGTATATGTCTGCTTGTGTTTTTTGGAAGCATTGGAAAGTTGAACAGGCATAAGATTGAGAAACACACATGTTGTCAGCTGGAATTCACAACCTTGCCCCTCATACTGTGATCAGTCTTCATGTGTTATATAGAATATCGTTGTTGTGTCCATGGGGTCAGGGATAGGTCTCTAGGTAATTTAAGGGTAGCATCAGTTCCTGCATGAGTGGTCCCTGTAAGTACCACTGCGTTTGAGCAGTGTTCCTTCATGTAGCCTCTTATACAAACACACAATAGTGCCGTGTTTATTTTAAATTGTGTGTTTAGATTACAGAGGAGTCAGTTTTCCTCTGTGCGGGGACACATTGTCTGCCCGGAGCACTGGATTTGTTTCATAGGAAGACCTTAAATTTCTCAGTAATTGTATACTGTATGTGTGTTCTTGCACGTTTCTGTGAGGTGTTCCTTTAGTGTTATTCCCTCCTGTGTTGGGCGTTATGTGTTTGTGTGTGTAATGTTCCACTAAGTGCTCTGTTTTGGTTTCCAGCAGAGCAGGGCAGGGCTCAAATTCCTCACATTGGCTTAAGCAGAGTTGTAGGATGCGTTATCTTTAGCAAAGGGCAACACAGAAAGTGGTGCCCTCTGATTGTACACGGCTCACATACGCAGACAGTAGTAACCCAGCGCAGCCCAGTCACTGTTGACTGTTACATACCGAGGCACGAGGGTGTGTCTGACATTCAGCTGGCACAGAGCAGTGTTTTGGCTCAGAGCGGGCTACCGGCAGGATAGCGGACCCCAGATAAATGTTATCTCATGACAGCTGGTGCACTGGCACTGTTAGTGAGCTAATTGTATGAGCTGTATACTCCAACAAAAGTTTTGAGAGACCTGGTTTGTATTTTTTGAGTAGAAATGTATGGTTAGAATCCATGTAGTTGGGTTTGTCATGGTGCAATGTGTTTGAGTATACCTAATGCAAGTTGCACAAACAACACCTCTTTTCCCCTTCTCACCATCACTTGACTCACTATTCCCCGTGCATTTTCCTCCTCTGCAGACCTGAGACCCCCCTTGAAGCACATGTACATAAACATACACATTCACATGCCGGTGCTGTCTTAGAAACAGTCCTTTCTAAGCTTTCCCTCCTCCCTCTTGCTTCCCAACACAGAGAAAAGAAAAATATTGCTCAAGGTGTGTGTTGACAGAAGGACTCTTGTTGTGGTTGTTTTGACCTTGTGTACTCAGTGCTTGCTTTTATTTAAATCCATTTTAGGCTTAAATCACTCTTCACACGTATGTGACAGACCTACTGACCAAGCCCTCCAGAGAGTATTTTTTGCAGAGAACCATCACACAGTCTCAAACAGAGAGAGTACACAAAAAAAAACGAGCCAAGATGATAAATTGAATTTTGCATTATGTTATTCTTCTGGTCTACTCCTGATGTTGGGGATAACAGATACAGATCTGGTCAATTTATTGCAAATAAGAAATGACATCGCAGTCTCTAGGACAGTTGTACCCAGCCTAATATAGTACATTTTTATTGCTTTTTGCACTGTTGGAGCAACAGCAAAAGTCAGTCTCTCCTTGAGCAGCTCCGGGCATTTAAGACACTTTAGTTTATGCTGTAGCTTTTGTAGTGACCTGTACATATTGACTCAGCTCTCACAGAACTGAAGAAATAGCCAACCTGTTGTTTAAGGTCAAACAGCTACTTGTTATTGCTGCCCTGTACAGTCAGTTATTCAATAAATGTAAGCAGCTAAGCCAGGAGAAAGTATCTACTGCCTTCTTCCCACATCCGTAGTCAGCAGGTAAAAGAAGTTTACTGCTGAGAAATTACAGGAATGTGGCAACTTACTCAACTAATTATGTACAATTAGACGCTGTATAAATTCTAGACTAATGATGGCTAATTGTGATAGCCCAGCTGTTGTAGGATGAGGCCCCATGCATAGCTGACAGGCTTTTGAGCACAGCTACACATGCTATGCCTCTCCAGTCTATTTCTCTCCCGTGTGGATTTTTTTTTGAAAGTTACACCACGCAGTTAGATCTAATGTCTGAGTTTGCTGTAGGCTTGTTACATCAACTGGATTAATTTGGATTAATGTGCGTCACACGTCGCGTTTGACAAGGACGTATCCAGTGTTCTTTTGTCAATAAAGAGAGCATCTTTCAGTCTGTGTTGTCTCCTACTTCAGAGATGGTAAACAATGCTGGCTTTTTTCCTAACTACTGAGACAGGATGAGATGGTTGTTTGACATTGCAGCTTTTGTTCCAAGGTCAGCGTCAGCGTCGAATGTTGATACAGTACCGGAAAGATCGGAGTCGGAGAATCCATTGGAAGTTTTGCAGCATGAGCACTGCGTGACATTTAGGCCCCAGATAAAGTGAGTTCTTAGGAGTTATAAATGGCCTTTTTGTTGGGTGTTGTGCTGACGGATGCATCTCTTGGATGTCAAAAAAAACATGCCTCACATCAATAGTCACATCTTGAGTGCAGCTGAGGCTTTTGCATACCCTTATTTGTCTGAAATGGTGGATGTAATTTTAAAGATTTTTATGCAGTATCATTTTTGAGTGTGTGTTTCATTTTGGCCATGCTCAGATGTGATTAAAGCTTGCATGTGGAGTTTGAATGTATTCGTTTGTTCTTCTTTTGGGTTGGATTGTCGGCTTTCCAGAGCTCTCTGATGTGGACGAGCAGGATGGGCTGCAGGCTAAGATAGGAAACTTGTGTTTGACCTACGGTGGAGTCATCTCACTTAGCTCTTTTGAGGAAGGATAGAGTTTCTTATGCATGTGTGTGGATGCAATGTGTATTTTTATTTTTTGTCCGCAAGTACATTCATGTTTGTTTATGTATGTGTGTGTTTGCATGCTTGAGAGCATTTGCAACAGGCGACCAACAAGTCCGCCTGTCAAAATTGTTTCAGCTGTGGTCTCAGAGCTCTGTCTCTGTCAATCAAGACCGAGCCTCAGGTCCTGTCCTGGTCCTGCCAGTGAGACCCAGGCCCAAGCACTTAGCACCTGTTTCTTCATGTGCTGATTATCTTGTCAGCGCTGAAATTAGGACCCAACTTGTATTGTTAAGTATTCTGTGAATTTACACCTCTTAAAACATCTGACGGTGGTATTGCTTTCACTTCTCTATCGTAACTGTTCTGGTAGTAATCTGACCATTCGTCGTAATCTCCTGTGCAATGTGTGTTAGAGATGTCACGATACCAGAAATTTAGTAGTTGATACCAATACCAGTGAAATTCCACGATTCTCGATAACAATTTGATACCATGGTAAAAAACATAAGTAAAACAATAAATCCCTTTTACTTCAACATCCACTCCTTTATTACCATTTGCATACTGTTTTTTTTTAGGAAGTTAAACATCTCATAATTCCCTCTCTATTATCTATTTTATATTGCTGTGAAAACATCTCCTTCAAACAACTGTATTCAAGTTTCTTGCCAAAAACTAAATTTTACAAGAGTACATTTGAACACATCATGATAACATTAGAATTTACCTTCGCTCAATACCCATTTTTACTGAATAGAGCCCGAATAGAACGCATCATAATATAAATCAGTGGCACGTCCCGTGTTGAAATTGGAAGGACTAGAGTTAGTTAATGTTAACAAGCTCTCGTCCTGCTGATTTCAACACAGATTTGTTGTTCACAATGTAGCATTATCAGGGAAAAAATCCAAAGCCTTGGTTCTCGTGACATCCCTAGTGTGTGTGCTACTCATTTGTTAACACATTTTGGAGACCATGTCATCCCTTTTGCTATTCATGGAACTATTATTGTAAATTGGGAGATAACTGTGAAAGTATTTCAAATTCTAAATGTGCCATTTTTAGCTGTCAAATGTGTCATTTTTCGCACAGCATATGGCTAAAAATGTACAAGGTCTCAGGCTGCATGGAAGGACTGTTTTTGCAAATGTAGGAAACCATGGTGTCACTGGTGACTTCTTTTTACAGTCATTTTGAATTGGCCATTCATAAGACGGTGCAGATAATGTTAGATTAGTCTTGGTGTCTTCTAAGATACTGAATTGGGAAACGGAGACAGAGGGATGTGAGGAAGATTTTCCACTAAAGAAGAATAATAATGAATGCGGTGCGTCAGTTATGCATAAAGCAGTTTTACAAACTGGCTGTATTTTGTACCATTTTATAAAGACTCAAACCCAGTTGTATAATCAAGACCCATTGTTACCAGTTGATAGAATTTCTGATGATATTTAAGCAAGCAGTGACTCTGTGGCAGCAGAGATGAATGGGCTGTGATTTCTTTTTTGGCTGTGACAGAGTGAGTCATATCTCTCTCTATGGCATTCAGGTTCATTGTTAATTTCCTTTTTTAATCAGCTGCTAGAGGCTGAAACTTTACATGTTGTTTGTCTTTTTTCTTTATTTAATGATGAAGCTTCATTAATCTGTGCCGCTCATCTCTTGAGGATCCTTACACCACAGCCGCGATGCCCTCCGGGGGTGATTCGCTGCATGAAGAAGCTTTAGCTCTGTTGGTCAAATGGTTAATGAAATGCCATCTGTATCTACCGTTAGAGCAACAATAATAACAGCCAGAGTCATGCTGAGGTGTCAGTCACAACTATGATTACTATCCCCTTGCCATACCCACACTCCGAACCTTGGATATACTTTATTATCAACTGTCTCTGCTGTGATGTCTCATTGGACGCTCCATCTGTGCTCACAGCAAAGGACATTTGTGGTTCCAACGGTGGAATTTGCAATAAGAGCGCTCAACGTGCTTCGGGGGGGCACGTCACCTCGTACCTCTGAACTCAAATGGGGAAGCAGGATGCATGTTCTCATCGAGGGTTCATTAAACAGGCTCCACTGTTGTGGTAATGAAACTCCAGCTGCTAATGAGCACCGGCTGGATTGTTTTCTCGGCAGGGAGAGAGCCAAGACAGCTCTGTGGAGCCAGTCTGCTCATGGTGTTCCCCTCATGCCCCATCCTTCTCCTGCTCCTCCTCCTTCCGTCTTCATTCTTCTATCCCCGCACCACGCGGCTGCTATTTCACACCTGCTCATAAACTTCCTCAGGCAGCAGATAATGATGTTGTTTTCTTTCTGCCTCCATTTGCTGTACAGTTACTGGAATAACAAGAAGTGGTTCCAGCTACATCCCAGTTTGTTTTTTTCCCATATCTCCAGGGTAGTGTAATATATAGAGGACTAATCAGATAATTTTCATCGGGTAGTCATTTTACTTTATAACTGCCCTCCATCCACATAAAGGCAGTCATTTTACCTTATGTCTACAGATAAAGTTGCTGTTGCCCAGCTGCCACAGTTTTATCATGCACACCACGGAATCATAAATAATGTCTTTATCTCATTATGCAGTCTTAAACTGATTCATAAAGCTGTTCTAAATGACAAATTTAGAATCAGTGTTGCTCTCACAGATAACGTCATAAAGTCCTGTGAAGTCCAGTGGAATAGGACCAATTAATAATCTGTGTTGATCAAGATAAGAGTAGTTAATGAGAACCATTAGAGCAGGCTGATCGACTACATGTATTTTATCCACTGCAAAATGACAGGAGGTGGGCCATAATAGACAACACAGTACCATGACTACTTTCCTTCTCATCAAATCATTTACATTGAGGCAGTCTACAGCCGTTGTAGAAAGCTTACTTAATGCTCAATTGTCCATTTACTGACCTTTCATGGTCTGACTCTCCGAGCAGCTTTTTAGTATTTTTCTTCGCACACGCAGCCTTCCAATTAGGACTGTATTCGTATAATGGGTTGTTATCCATCAGGTTAGACTTTTCAATTCTGCCTTTCCATTGCACAGAAACACTCTGCAGAGTTTATGAAGTAAAAAACAGAAATGGGTAGGTTGATGTTGTCACAAATTCCATTTCCTTGTGCATGAGAAATGATAATTGAATGTGAATTTCCGTTTACGTGGTTGTGTTGCTGTGGGATGACCGCACAAGATAGGTGTTGTAATCGAGTGACCCTGCACAGAACACATCATAAATAACACATTGGCGCCTTTTTAGCTAATATAACTTATCTGTCATCTAGTTGCTATAGCATACTATACTAATCGTGGTCCATTGTTCCAGTGACACATTATTGGACCATGAAAACACTCAATTTTGAGATATGTACTGAGTAGGACATTTTCAGTTAAAAAATAATCTCCTACTTGATAAACTATGTGATGGTGACGCTCTAAATATTAAACAAATATTTGGCATTTCTGTACTGCAATTTCTTTGTTAGTTATTGACCTAATATGCCGATACTGCTATATCTCTGTGAGAGAGTGAGAGAGAAAAGAGCACACACATGCCCATAGATACAGTACGTCAACAGTAAAACTTTGTGTGGACACATGTGTGTGACTAACCCGCTGTGCTCCAGGTAAAAGAGCCAATGGGCATTAACATGAACCAAGAGCAGCTCTAATCTCTGAACACTGCGAGGGAAGCCAGCAGGTCTGGCTTGTATTCAGCCCACAGTCAGGTTATCTTGGTAGACAGGTAGACCACTTGCAGTCAGAAGTGCTCCACTGCTGATAGCATTTTAAATCAAGAAACCATAGCAGCCCTCTTTCATGCTTTCCTTTTCAGGAATGCGTGACAGCTTGAGAAACTGATAACCCCCACACTGACCTCCGTCTTTGAACTGTGTTGACATGTTTTTTTCTTATTTGGTATGGGTTGGAAAGTCCTCTGCCGATTGTAGGATTACGTTATCAATTAAACATGAGATTCACATGAGATGTGGTTCTTGACCTGGGGATGATTTCTATGTTTCATTATGTGTCTCAGATTGAAGATACTGTTATGACAGAGGAACTAGAGAAAATAACCCTGGGACACAGTTGCTACACTAGGATATAAAGTGATGGTTGTCTGATTTATGATTCAAATCATTATGCAAGTTCAGTTTCTTATTTATTATGGAGCCGGGGGAGGGGGTAATATTTTAAAGAAAGAAAAAATCAGAATTTCCAAGATTTAAGTCGTAAATTTACGTGAAAAAGATTAAAGTGGCAAGTTGACAAGAAAAACAAATTTGTGAGAGAAAAAAATCAAATATTCCCTGAGATTATAAAGTCATTAAAAGAAGTTACCCCGAACACACTGTGTTACCATAGTTACACTGACGCTTTTAGGGGTGGTGCCCAACTGTCAGTGTGAAGGACAAACAACACAGAAAAGGCATATAACATGACTGCTTGTGTCGAACCAGATTATGGTGAATTATGTTCTCAGAGTTTGCTGAGGAGAGGGACATCTGGAATACCCTGCTTAGCCTGCTGCCCCCATGAGCCGGTAATTGAATATATGGATAGATGGACGTCCTTAGAATCCGCTACATTTTACACTTGCACTTGGTGGCTCACGTTATCGCCGTGTTTAACGGTGGTGTCTGTGGTGTGATAAGTTTGATCCAACCTTGCTAAGTGAAGCGATGTGGTTCCTTGACAAAGGAACTCATAAATTTGTTTACAAGTTGTTTCATGCAAATTTATAACTTAATAATCTCGGAGAATATTCAAGTTTTTTTCATGTAATTTGTGAGTTTTTTCTCTTAAATGTACAACTTATTCTCGTAAATGAATCTTACGTATCATAACAACGACATGTATATCCGCAGTCCTCTGTCTTCTGGTTTTCCTTTTTGAATGACAAATACAGACTACCGCGACCTGCTGGTGTGGAGAGTTATTTCATCTCACGCAGGCGCAGAACGTACATGGACTTGGTGTGTCCCCAACGTAGAAGCAGTGGTGGCCCAAACGTTAGAGAATAGAGCCTGTGACTGAAAGGTAGTCGACTTGATCCACAACCAGGTGGGAGAAATCTGGCAGGAAAGCGAAAGAGCAGCATGTGTCCCTCCCTCAGTACCACAGCTGAGGCGCCCTGGAGTAAGACACTTAACTAACAACAGATAAAACTGGTCAACAGATAAGACTGAGGTTGTTGTGAGCAGCTTCTAAGAATGAAAATAAAGGTAAAGCAATAATTAGAGATACCAATGTTTATTATTATTTATTTTATGCCTGTCATGTTTATTATGCCAACAGACAGTAAAATGGGAAGGAGTGATGAATTGGTGATAACATTCATAAAAGATACTGGTCCCGGGGTTAACCATTTAACGGTACTCAACAATTGCCCTGTGGTGTCGTGTGTATAAACAGAATGAATGGTGAGTCACGCAGTCCAAATCCATTCAGATGTGGTTGACAAGCTAAAGCCAAAGTAGTGTAATTCATAAACCCGCAACACAACCATAAGCTTAACTCAGATTTCTCCATGTGCTATGTTTTTATTCATAGATGCATGAACACAGAACGCGGTGACAAATTTGCACTTGCAAAGTGAAGGTTTTGTGTCCAGCAGTGGCTGCAGCTGCAGTGCAACTAATTTGTGTTGTTGGTATAGTGTATTGATTTGCAGAGAGACCACTGGCTGAAGATACTGTTATTGATGTGGCCCAGGAGCCTGAGTTTTGGCTTGTAAGTGCCATGTGCGTCACATCTGTCAGCCTTTCTGCCTGTTGTTGTGGATTTATGTCAGATGCCTAGAGGTCCATCACAGCCCCAGCACAGTTCCAGGGCTACTGATTGGTCCTCAGAGCCAGGAGGCTTTAAGTGGTTTTGAAGAACCAGTGATGAACATAGAACTGTGAAGAAGCACTCAATCAACAAGTTGGATTCGTTTCTAAATGGTATTACATTATAGCCAGAGCGGGTACAAATCATAGACTGTATATAATACAATATATAATATACAGTCTGTGCTACAAATACAGCTTTCTTGCACTGATCTATATGAGCTAATTTAGCTAATTGAGCTAAAAGTTTCAGTTATATTGCACTTATTTCTTTTCTCTTCTTCTTCTTCTTCTTCTTCTTCTATACTACTTCTATATTTTCCCTCAAGTGGAGGAGGAAAATCTCTTAAGTCTCACAGTGTGTTATTCTACAAAGATTCTAGTCTTCACAAATCCATATTGTTTGCGCTTTTAGGCCACGCCAGACCTTTGACAGACTCTCACAATAAAAAACAACCTGTCACTGTCTGCTAATGTACATTAGCCATAAATGTGTGATGAGTAAGGTGCCCCTTATAAAAACCTGGGACCAGTTCCCATTATCTGTACCCGTCTACTAAAAGTTGATTAAGCGTGCAATGTGTTGTTGTGTATTTCAAATTACTATTGACCCACAACCAGCACTCAACATAGTTGATATCTGTCCACAGTTGAATTTAATAACGTTATGTTAATTCTCAACATAAATCTCAGTTATACTACCCTGTCCCCTTATGATGTTACATACAAATGATTTAGATTAGAGTAACTGGTGAGTTCTTTAACCTCAATGACAGAAAATACAAAACAAATTTCAAAGTATCGCAATGCAAAAGAACCACAGCATTGAACGCTTACATTCAAAGCATTGTCAAAGCCAGCAAAAAAATAATTTTGAATATTGCTTCTTGTACATGCTCCTATTTTTTACGATTTGTGCATGTTGTGATGGATGAGAAAAGGCTATTGAATTATTATAGCTCTCTGGGAAGATTTAACAAGATGTGTGCTATAATCCAGTGACCCTGAATCTATAAAACTGTTGTTGTCGGCGGCATTCAGGCCTCAGCATTGTCTTTGCACCAGTGGTCTTAAAAGGCTCCTCTCAAGCATTTACATGAGCAGGGTGACATTCCCCATAAAGAAATGATTTTCAATGGATGGTGTTGTTTACTGCACAGTATTTGCAATGGAGAAAAGGTGATGCAAGTACAAGCAGCCAATGTGTATTAGGTTAGGATTCAGTACTACATATATAAAAGCTTCAGTTTATGCAGCGTGAAACCTTTAGGCGTATTTGATTTGTGCTGTTTCCTTTCAGGCCTATACAATATTTCAGTTTCTCTCTCTTTTCAGTTTCTTTCTCTTAAAGGTGCTTTTCTTAGAGGCGGTGCAACTGGCTTAAAGTCAGTGCCAACATAAAACATATACCAGACAAAAACCAGGCAACCCAGTGAGCAGATGTGTCAAAGGGTTAACATAAATATGCACAGTCTCAACTTAGAGATAGGTGCTTGTCTGACATCACTTACAATACAAGTATCCAGTCTAACACACATTTTGTTCTTGTTGAAGGACATAGGCTCATGGCTAACATGTGCCAAGCTGATTCTGTTTTGTATTGAAGCCTTTGATGAATTGCTGGCATGATTTATTCTTCTTCTCTGTATGAAATTGCTCTTGTAGTTCTAGTAGACCAGCTGCGTGCATTTTAATCATGACTAGCGTAAGTTTTCAAAGAAATTCAAGAACCTTTGGTGTTCTTAAATTAGTGGTGAATTAGCTCTCACCATTTGTGCAATCTGCTTGATTAGACATGCTTCCATATATATATATATATATATAAAAAATCAGCTACTTTCAGTAATAAGACAGCTCGTCCAGATGCTGAAATGGGTAGCACTGCTCTGGAATCACTGCAGAAAGAAGCTTGCAGGAACACTGTAATGCATTGTCTCTAAGTTGCTATGCCGCAGGGTGGACAGTATTTCCTCCTGATTCTGTTTCTGACTACAGCATCAGTGAGATTCACCTCGCGTGTGACAACAGGCCTCTCTCAGTTAGATTTTGTCTGCATGCATTTCGGCTAACCCTCCATGCGAACCAGTGCTCAAATGAATCTTGAAGCAGAGAGATATGCCTTGTGGAGTGTATTATGTAACAAATATGCAACTTGAAAATATAGTGTGGCAGTCAAATCATTGTACTGAATAGGGCATAGTAAAATCTAAGATGGGATATAATAACTTTATTTTCCCTTTTGGGAGTACAGCTCTGTACTGCTGCCACTGGTGGCTGGTTTGATATTGTATACTATCCTTACCAGACCCAACGTTCCTTCATTATTGTTGCAGTATAACTTTCTCTGACTAGTGGCAACACTAGCAGCAGTGCTACAGAGAAGAACTCCCTATGGATAAGTGGCAAGACCACCAAGACAGTGAAGGAACAGATTTCTTACAGTATATAAATATATGTGCATTATTTAGAAGTGGTCTCTGGTGTATTACTTCTATTATCTTGATTACGTTCACAGTATTCTACCAGGTTAAGAACCTCATACCAAGATATGAATTTCATTTTTCCAAGGACTGCACGTTAAGAGTTACTCCCCTCTCATTTCACTCCCACACTTTGCATTTTTACTTTGCCTTGGAAAATATATCAAATTATATAAAAATGCCTCAAAGGAAGAACTGGAGAAGATCAGGCAGCTCCGATACCTCCAATATGACAAGATCTAATTGAGACTCCCCCAAATTCTACAAGGACTTCCATAAATTACATTTAGAACACAGCAGTAGCCAAACATGCTGTACCAAATTACCACATACAGCAATTACACAGATAAACAGAAAGTACAAAGAGATTTGAGTAAGAAAACATAAATAAGTGTATGGAGGGGCGGTGGACCGGCATGGCAGCGTTCTGGATCCAGTAGTCATGAGTTAGGCCAAAGATAGGCCAATGGTCCAATATTGAAAAGTGTTTCTGCAATGTATTAATTTCAATTACATTTTTCTAAAGAGTAACATAGAACAACCAAAGAGGACATGTAACAGCACTTGACTTCCAGATGGCACTTATATGTCCAGCAATCCTCATTTTATTATGTCTAGTTGTCTATAGCGGCCATTTAAGAATGTAATAAATAACATATTTAACATATCTAATTATAAAGCAAGGACTCTGTCCGTCTTTCTGTGTTTCTGAATGTCCTTCGCATATCTCGAGAACCGTTAATCCGATCTACTCCACACTTGGCGGGTGTATTGCGGGGGACCAAATGTTAATAAACTTTGAATAAACAAATGACCAGCACTCTGTTCAGCAGTGGGGGTGGGGCTTCAGGGCGAGCATGTCGTCTGTAGCAGGCAGACAACTTTCACTTTTGCTGCTAGATGCTAGATATATACTAATGTTACAACCAGCAAACTCTTCTTCACTTCCCTGGAGTCAACAAGCGATGAGCGGTTCTCAACAGTGCTGCAAGCAGCACTTCCTTGGGGCCAAGCAATCGGCCCGCTCCGAACGGCCACGTGCTCCCAATGGCAACGCCACAAACGGGCACTGCAGCACTAGTATGAATAAAGCCAAAGAAGCCACATTTTACTGAGTGAGGATGATTAAACATACACGTGTTATATGTACAGTAAAAAGACATTACAGGCACATTCCATATAGTAGTTTTCATGTGGAAACTTACTGAAGAAGTGCGATGGGGTGGGTGGAGACATTTTCATATGATGACATCAGTAAGATGTTCTGTACCTTCAGATTTCAGGACTGCAGTGCTTGTACTTGAAATAAGATACAGACAAGGGAGACCAGTTTTAGCATTTTTGCTGCTGACTTCAAAGTGGGGGGAAGCAATGCCTTGCACCATAAAGGCTGTCAAATGTGTAAAGAGATTTTTTTTTTTTTTCTTTGATGATTTCTCTATATCCACAATAGAGGACAACACATTACCTGTGTCCGGGGTTTTGCCAAAGATTTATATATGTGTGTGTGTGTTTGTCTGGTGGCTTGATTTTGACTTCATTTGGGTCTTGGCAGTACGTTGTGCCATTGGACGACTTGTTTGTATTTAATCAGATTGACTGCCAACATTATTAATATCTGTGGAAGAAAGAGGGTAAAGGAGAAAATGAAGGAGAGAGGAGGGAAAGGTGCTGACAGAGAGCTGTATAATAAGCTTTTGTACCTTGGACATCTGCCCCCCTCTCTCTCTCTCTCGCTCTCTCTCTCGCTCTCGCTCTCGCTCTCTCTCTCTCTCTCTCTCTCTCTCTCCGTCTCCGTCTGTTCCCTCTCAGGGAATGTTGTGACTCTTCCTTAATTACATTGCTACACCCACATTCGAGTTACCTGTACGGATGATAAAATGCTCTTTTTCAGTTTCAGCACAGATACATGTTGTACAAAGTGTCTTATTTGTCGTCAGTGTCTTTTTGTGAGAGTTTTATATTATTTATATATGCCAACAAGCAATATGTATAAACAGAAAATAGATTGCAAGTGCCTTGTTGATGGCAGCCTGACCTTGAAATTGGTCTCTAAAAAAGTATTAAGCCTTGAGAGTGAAGACTGCAGACAGTTTAAGCTGTGTTGGAGAAAGCCCATGTCCACTCATTGATATTCAGAGGCTCTATGAGTGAGAGCTGTAAACAACCAGAAAGCCCTGCAATTGGCACTCTAAACACACAGTCTCTGCTTTCTTAACAATGCTAGACATTCACATGTATTCAGATTCTTTTCAAACACACACAGACACACAAGCCATAGCCCCCACCACACTCCCTCTCTCTTCCTCTCACTCCCTCGCTCTTCTTTCCTCCCCCTCTCCGGGTCTGCACCACATCAGCAGCAGCTGGAGAGTGCAGCACAGCATTTCAGAGCAGAGCCGGGGAGGGCAGGGCAGGCAGAGTGGCCCAGTGCGGGCCATCCAGTGGAGAGAGGGAATCTGCCCGCTAACGTTGAACATTTCTCTCCCTCTCTCTCTCTTTTCCAGAGCTGCAAGCAGAGAAACAACCAAGCTCCTCCTCCCCTGCCACTCAGGAACTGATGACAAGGCTGGGCTTTTTACTAGGAGAAGGGATCCCGGGTACGGCACGCATACCTATGGACGACAAGAATGAAAAGAAGGTATTTCATTTTACTCCCTCCCCTCCAACTCACTCCCTCTTCCAACAGCAGCTGCTGTCACTGCTGCAGCGCACCGATAGAGAGATAGAGGAGAGAGAGAGTAAGGATGAGAGGAGGAGGGAGTTGTAACAGAAGAATGGATTTTTTTGTTGCAGCTTGATTCATTTTTCCCCCCCTGTGCATTATCTTTGGATGGGGATTTAGGAGGCACCTCTGGGAATATTTTTTTTGGCACAACAAACAACGGTAATTGTCAAACTGTTTTGTTTGGGATGATAAAGATGTTTTAAAGAAAGTAATCCCATATTTAAAATTGGCTGCATGTTGTTTTATTCTCTCTCCAGTGTGGTGTATGAGTCTCTCAGTAACTTGAGTGCTATTCCAGGGGCTCTTGAGTATGTAACAAGAGTGTCTGAGTCCCGGTCCAGAAATAGAGTTATGTTAGGTCTGTTCTTCAGTTTGTTTGGTTCTACTAATTAAGCTGGGGTTGTGTGAAGAGCAGAGCCCAGCACGCTACGCTTCCCTCACTTATCTCGTGCCTCGGACACGTTTTGACACTGAACCGGCAAAAAGGAACGTGAAAGAGACTTACAAAGTATTTTATGAATCATGTTTATTCGTTGAGATGTGGGAAAGGTTTTTACTTTTGTGTGTGTGTGTGCGTGTAGGTGGGGAGGAGCACGTTATTGTCATCTGCCAGCAATTGTCTTTTCCTCCATACTGCTGTTTTACAACATGTCTTAAACCCAGCATGTTGGTTTTAGTTCTGCCGAACAGTAAATTATTAAATGTCAGTAAGCTGTTTGGCTTTTACTGTGATTTGTTTGGTGGTATTCGCTCTGGTTGCAGCCCTAGGGTGGAAAATGCCGGGCAAAAACTAACTGGCATGCTTTCGCAAAAAAAAACCCCAACAGGTGGGACTTAGAAAGGAAATGTTATGTAGTTAACATTATCATTCCACAAGTTGTTAATGATGCCTTAAGCCATGCAGCATCCCTCCTATCCTGCTGCTTGTATTCATTCAGCATGCCACTGCACAAACATGAAGACCTTTAAACAGTCAGTACATCTCGAACGAGACGTCCCACCTCTGTCTGAAATTGGCTAAGCATTGGTGAGTCTGACTATTTTGTGAGTTCAGTCAGGTTGAAGAAGAATTGATCTTTTGCAGCAGAAATACTGCAGTGATGTTTTAAGCGGCAGGACAAATATTTCAGTTGTTTAACAAAGTCGCTTATAATCACTGCATATGCACTGTAAGTATCTGTATGTTCCAGTTGGAGTAAAGAATTATTCAAAGATTTTAGTGCAATAACACTTTGCAAAATGTGAAAGGGGCTTTTAAACAAGTTAGGGATGTTTGAGTTCAATGTTAGAAATGGTGTTTTATGGTTTGCTGAGATTTTAATTGGAAGAGTTTGTTTGAAGCGATGCACAGCCTTGTAGTAAGTGGTGCTTGAGAAGCCAACTGTGGGTGAAAGTCCCTCAGGCAACAAAAATATCTGCAGTCGGTGTATTGAGGATGAGGATGTTGATTTAATTTGACCTGCAACGGTGGTTTTTAATTGGAGTATTATATGTACTGTATGGAGTAGTGTATGTGGAACTGTTCTTATAGTGGGACAAGGATGACCTTTGTGAGCTACAGTTTATTGTGTTCAATCAGAATACAATTGGAGGAAGATGGGAAACAGGACAAACCAGCTTTAATTTGGATTTCTACGGTTGTCAGTTAGCTCCAACAAAGATTCAGCTGCTGTATGGTGGTCAGACAGGCTTGGTGGCGTGCATGAGAACGGTATCTATTGTGTCACAACAAAGTAGATACTTCTTCCCTTGTGAAATTCTCTTCAGGCTTATTTTGGTTCCTCCAGACATATGAGTGTGTAATTTTCAAAAGCCCTGCTCCCTTTACAGTGCTTATGCCTTTCGGCTTGTGTGTCATGCTCACATGTGAAAGGCTTGTTTATTTGTGAGGGAATGGTTTGCATTGCTTTCACATGATCCAGGTGAATAGGCAGTGACCTTGGATCAAATCATTCTTTACAATTTTCTCAATTCTCCTTCCAAATAAGGTTGGAAAATTATTTTTGTGTTGTATTTATTGCTGCTCATGCTGAAAAAATGTGGACATGTTGCCAGCTGACTGTTTATATTGGGTTGACTTTATACTTCATTGACATGTTTGATTAGTAGAGTACATTCTTGGTGTACCTTAACCATTTTCCTCTTTTCTTTCTTCTCCCCAGTGCTCTGTGACTAGCCAGGGTATCAGCCCCTGCTCTACACTGACCAGCAGCACGGCGTCTCCCAGCACTGACAGCCCATGCTCCACGCTCAACAGCACGACCAGCCGCCCCCCTCTCAGCCGCTCCAGCCCCTGTGGGACCATCACAAGCCCCAGCTCCACGCTTGAGAGCAAAGACAGTGGGATAATAGGTGAGAAATAACCAACTCCTTCATTGTAACCAGATAGCAATGTGTATGGTGTAGGAAAAACTGAAGCTAGTAGTACCCATGTCCTTTCTTAAAGGTATCCTGTAGAGTTTTGGACTAAAAGTAGCCTTATACAGCGACGTTTTTACAAGCAAGTCCCCCGTTTTGTTGACGCAATACACATTCTTACATTTAACATTTTCTTACACCACTTTTATGATTATTGAAGTGTAAATGCAATCGCCAGAAGTAAAATGCTAACTCATTTCCGGGTTTCAGGCGTCAGTCCTGCACCACTCTATTGACTGCGGTTATGTGCAGATTGATGTAACAATGGATGAACATGGATGGGATTTAGGATTTAAGATAGGATAGGATTTAAAATAATTTCAAAATCAGCTTTGCAAATGTTTTATGAGGAAGCAATGCATCCAACACCTTTGTCAGGTCTCAAAGATACACACACATAATGCATTTTTGTGAGTGACACTGAATGTAAACATAACTTTGTGAAAAAGAAAACTCCACAGGACACCTTTAAGTTAGCAGCTTAGAGCTAGCCACATTTACATGTAGGCCAGAGGTGGAAATGTTTTAGTGTTGTAATGCATTTGTATGAGGATGATGCAAAACTTAAGCATTCAACAGACATTCATATCTGAACCTACATAACATAATGTCTGTCAAATAACCGGTTCAAACTGACTTCAATGCTGATTTAAAACCACCTGTTGCCAAAATAGTCAGTAACCACGCTAGGAATGCCAGTGATGAGCCAAGTGAGCTGCAGATCCAGTGGGAAACAAGGCTCAGTGAATTTATAGCTTAGTTAGGAGCATGAGTAGCCGACCTCAGGCTAATGACAAAAAATGGCAGCTTACCAGTGGCTACATCAGTGGCTGGGTTTGATTAAAAATAATAAAAAAAAATTGGTACTGACAAAAGCTCAGCTGACCTCTCTGTAATCTCTTTTTATTTCGACATTTATCCTGCACAATAGCACAGATTTCTTTGTACACACTTACTATATTATTATCAACTTATTACAGTATTTCCCTTGAAGCTCTTTTGCAATCTGAAAATGTTACCTCATGCACACTTTGTGATTTAGACCACAAAGTCTCACCTGCGTCGTGTCACTAATCCATCATTTTTGTTAAACCCATTGGATTTTTTGTGGCACTGAAAAGCATTTGTGTCAGGTTGAATTAAACCACTACCGTGTGTCAGTTATCGAGTTTGTATAGAACTGTTCCTGTATTAGAGCGCATTGAGGTGACAGTTGCCACAGTTTGACGTTATATTATATCTCCAGTAATGGCCCTGGAAGACATCTGGGGATATACACAAGCTGACAGGAATACGGCGTAGTCTATTGATATATTAATCCGTCTGCTGTTTCTACCCACAAACCTTCCGGTGGCTATACAAATGTTAGAAATTCATTCTGAAAATGGCTTTTGAATATTTGTAGAGGGAATTCAATAGCCAATTGTGACTGTATGATCCTGCAGTTATCCTCGGCTGAACTTAAATCATTTCTGAAAGCACTGGTGGATTTTGGGGGAGAAGTTAATATTCTTGTATGAACTAACCAGGATATCAGACACTTTACGCCTATTTCGGATGACATGATTGTTCTGCAGTAGAAAGCAATGCATGCCAAAGCCAGATATAACACAACAATTTTGGATTTCCATTACTGCAGAGACTGATTACCATGAGTCAGTCTTTCTGTCCCCCCAGAGCAATATCATAGCTAGCTCCTAAATAATTTATGGAAGCTGTGATATAGTATCTCCCTGCATGGTGCATAGACATGCTGCCACCCAGGATGCGACATTCTCAGTCGCATGTGTTGTGTGGCCCATCTCATTGTAAAGCTACGTTACACGTGTCAAATCCAAATTTACTTTGTGAGCGAATGACACAATGTGACGTTTGGCCGACAACATCCCACCCACCCGCCTTGATAAGACCGTGCAGGCATGGAGGAGAACAAAGCTATGTTGTGTCCACAATTCAGATTCCAGCCAGTGATTAATGTTCCCCCTTCTTTGAAGTTTCACTCTGACTCTGATTTCAAAAGCACATTAATTTGGCTTTGTGCTGTGTTAAAAGCTCCTTGGTGGAATTGGGGAGATTTTGCAATGTCTTAACATTTATAAAATAGCTCCCAGAGGAGTTTCTGCATGAGGTGCCTGGAGAATGACTTATAAGAGCCCTGTAGCAATGACCATAACCCAGCTCTTTGTGTGGTAAAATGACACGCTCACCATACGTTTGAATGAATAAATAATAATGTGTTCTTTGCCAGGGGCTGTAGTTCAACAAGTAAGCAATCACTGTAACCTCTTGTACACCGTGATGACTGCTCAGAGCAGAGCTAGACGTGACTGCTGTCATGAATGACTTCATATTGGCCCAGGTAAACAGCACAACAGTCACAAGGTCCAGGATCTGTTATGTTAATATTAGTGATGATGCAACGTACTGCGGCATTATTAAATCCAGATTAGAAGTGTGTGATGCAAAGGCAGCCAGCTGGACAGTCAGTTCCAGTCCTCTGACTGTGCTGATATTTCTGTATCCAGCTGCAGCTCGTGTGGCTTTGGCCCTCCACTCATCTTTTAGGTTTGTATTAGAAAGCTGGGTTGGCCTGAGGGAGGATTAAAGGATTTGTTGTTATGTTAGCAAAACACCTGTCTGAACTTAAAATTACTGGAGGCAGTTTTCAACACTAGTTCTTCACTCTGCTCTTACATTTTTTAAATATATTTAATAGGGCTGTCAATTGATTAAAATATTTAATCGCGATTAATCCCAAATACATTTTTTATTTATGATTTTTATATATTTATCTATTTTCAAAATGTACCTTAAAGGGAGATTTGTCAAGTATTTGATACTCTTATCAACATGTGAGTAGGCAAATATGCTTGCTTTATGCAAATGTATGTATATATTTATTATTGGAAATCAATTAACAACACAAAATAATGACAAATATTGTCCAGAAACCCTCACAGGTACTGCATTTAGCATAACAAATATGCTCAAATAATAACAAGGCAAACTGAAGCCTAACAGGCAACAACAGCTGTCAGTGTGTCAGTGTGCTGACTTGACTATGACTTGCCCCAAACTGTATGTGATTATCATAAAGTGGGCATGTCTGTAAAAGGGAGACTCGTGGGTACCTATAGAACCCATTTTCATTCACATATCTTGAGGTCAGAGGTCAAGGGACCCCTTTGAAAATGGCCGTGACAGTTTTTCCTCACCAAAATTCAGCACAAGGTTGGAGCGTTATTCAACCTCCATCGTGACAAGCTAGTATGACATGGTCGATACCTATGGATTAGTTAGGTTTTCTAGATTCATGTGATACCAGTATTTTCACTCTAGCTTTAACTCAGCCCGCTACAGCCTAAAAATTGCAAGTTGCGTTTATGAGTTAAAGAAATTATTGGCGTTAAAACAAATTTGCGTTAACGCGTTATTATCACGTTAACTATGACAGCCCTAATATTTAAGTGTGAATTTTGTGTCATAGTACAGCATCCAGTTGCTGTTTAAACTGTATTATATTGAATCCTTCAACTGATGATCCGTGAAAAGAACAAAAGTCATTCGAAGAGTCTGGGCTCAGGAAATTAATTCTAGTCCATGCCATCATGTCTTTCCAGTTTTCATTATTGCAAGCAGACTGTCTGTGTAAGTATAAAGTTAGGTGGCAAACAGTGTTGATAAGGGCAATGAGGAAAAGCGGGGAGTTATCCAAAATGTTAAAAGTTCCATTACAGCTCAGTATCTCATTAGAGATGAAGACAGATAAATGTTCATAGCACACAAAGAGCATCTTACCTCCCTCACTTGCTCTAATCCCCTCTCTGTTTTAATCTCCCCTCAGCCACCATCACTAGTTCTTCTGAGAATGATGACCGCAGCGGCTCCAGCCTGGAGTGGAGTAAGGATGGCAGCCTGAGAGGCAGCGGGCGCCATGGCCTGGCACAGGGTGTGCGGGCTGACACCTGCTCTCCCGTGGCCGAAGAAGACTCCAACAGCGCCACAGCCACGCCAGCCGACACCCCATCCAGGACAGACCAGCAGCAGCAGTCCAACACATCAGCAGGGGCACCACAGCCTCCAAGTCACTCACCTGAGGGACCCATTCCATACCCGTCACAGACATCTTCTTCCCTCATGATGCCGAGGCCAAACTCTGTCGCAGGTAAGAGAGCTTTTGAGCTTTTAACATCTGGATGTCTTCTGTGCAGAGGAGGGAAAGGAATGGATCTGTATACCTTTCCTCAGTGACGTGTGTGCGTTCATTTAGCATTACATGGAACATTTTATGTTTCATCTCAAACATTATATGTTTTCTTCTTGTAGCCTAGCAACCTTTTGTTATGCTGACAACATGTAGAACTGTGACTCAGTTCAAGATTGTGACGGTACGATACGACTCGTGCCTGAGGCTGACAAGTGTGGTGTAATTTCTAGTCCAAGGAAGTGACAGACGGAGACAGGAAAAAGCATGTGTAGATAAAGAGGGAATGAGAAGTTTTTCAGAAGCCAGGTTGTGCTTTTCAACAAGGAGCGGGGTATCAAGGCAGAAGTTCGGGATTAGGCAGCTGTTGTATGCTGTGCTTCGGCCCTGCCTGCCATGTCAGACCTAAGCGCAAACCACAGTCTGGCTGATCTGTTCTGCATTCCTGCCCTGGAGCCTCCCTGTTATGGCTCAGCTCGCCATATCCACACAGCTGTCACAGTTGTTGATATCCCTCCGCAGCCCCCCTTTTCCCCCTTTCTCTTTCCCCCCTTTTCCATTCCCAGATCTCCCCCACACTGCCTCCCTCTGTTTTTGCTGTTGCTGCCTTTGACCTTGGCCCTGTTGTTGTAACTCACGCAGCCATAAGTTTTACATCTTCCTTTAGAACTAAAGTCCAAAGGCGAGTTGAGAAGTTGAACTGTGAAATCACCAGCAAAGTAGTCTGCAGCTCTACTTACAATCACATGCTGTTCATCATACTCCATACCCAGGGGAATATGCTGCACATGCTTGCTGTTGGCTGACTAGACACTAGAAATAACAGCAATATAAACGTAAAGGACATGAGTGAAATGTTTGCTTGTTATAGCAGTTGCAGACCAGAGCGCGAGTAGTGTGTAAACGGTACATCGGATGAAAAAAGCACTCTACTAGGGAAGATTGTACGAAGGTGAGGGTAACACAGATTGTAGAGCAGATGAACTTTTTCTCACTGACAGTTTCCTTGATGAGGCAAAATCAGAGGAAATTACAGAGGCTGGGGCAGGCTGTGAAGAACTGGTGAAAGAAGCATAAAAACATAAGTAAACTCAGGTCAAGACAGAGATGAGTCAAAGCAAAAAAAACAAAAAACAGAAACAGATAAAACACCAGAATCCAGACAGAGATCAGACAGAATAGTATATCCCTCAATATGTGAATATTAGTTTTTAGCTGGAAGATGATGTATTTCTTTTAGATTTTGGAGCTGAGGAATATGACAGGATGAAAAGAGCGTTTTACCCATTTCACCTGGATGCCGCAGCTGCCAATGTGCCGAAGATCAAATGCTTCAATGCTCTTGCAAAATATGGCTCCCTCTGGTTTGACCTTGATGAAATACAGAAACTAATCACTCGTGTCTGCTACTTCCACAGTGTTATTTCTCTTTGATGACATCTCACTCGGGTTCTTATTGAGTTTGAATGCACTTATTGTGAATCGCAGTGGACGAAATGATGTGCCAAATTAATGTAATGCAGTGTAAAGGTGCCATGTTTGTCTCAAAGCCTTGACAATTTGCAACAAGTAGCCCATTTATCTGCTGAAGATAGTCTTATTCTGTTGGTTAAAACTGTCCTTGCAGTGTTCGTTTTCTATTTGTAAGAGATTGTATAAGAGATACAGCAGTAGCAGAGCAAATAATACATGGTGACATAGAATACGTTCCATAGCTTATGTACTGTATGTATTTCACATTCTCACACTGTGCACTGCGTTTGCACAGCGCTTTGGTAATGTTTCTACAGCCCACAGTTGAATCTGTGCCCACATTGTAAACATGAATTGGTACATGGCATTGTGCTCTTCAGTCTGCCGTTCTATTGTTCCATGAGTCCATATCCTTTTACATCTCACCGTTATTTTGCCGCTGACATAAACCTGAACGGCACAGACACACACTGGCTCATAAAGCTACCAGACCAGGGAATATTTGACTGTTTATGTGTGTTGGGTTTGCGCGTGAGCGCCAGTGTGCTCGTCTCCCCGTGTGCTCAAAAAAGTTTATTGGCTGATGTCATAGTTATGCAGCGTTGCCCTCTAGGGTCCTGCAGAATTCACACCTCAGATTTTAACGCTGTGTGGCAAAGCCCTGAGAGAGGACATCAAGGACATGGTGAGACAACTTCATTTATGGCCCAAAGCAGTCGATGTAGGTGTCGCGGTGTGCCAGGGATAGCGCTTCTTTTCAGTTGGTGCTCAAGGAAATTGTAAAGGAAAAAAAAGATTCTGAAGAAGCAAATACTGAAGCAGGAAGGACCTTAATGGATGAGATACCATTGTACAAAACAAAATGTATTCATCATTAGTGCATCCACTCTATGTGCCAGAACCTCTGTGACTATTTTCCATTGTGTGGTTCTGTATGCCAGCACATTGGATAACGAGGTGTCTGTTGTGACTATGCCTTTACTTTATTGATAGACAGTAAATAAGGACAAAGAGCATACAAAACTTCAGATAATGGCACATAAATGATCCCCCCACTTCCTACAATATGCTGGGGGTTGAAAACCGATATTTTTTTATTCCATTTTCATTTTCATTCAGTAAACTTCCGAGAGAGTCAGCACCTCGAGGTCTGTGACCAAGGTGGATTGGTTTGGGGTTGGGAGCGACTTCTGCTCCAAATGAGGTCAAGTATCTCATAGTTTTGACAAGTGAGAGTAAGATGGAGGATGAGTTTCAGCGGGTTTGTGCCGAGTGGGCAGTAATGCAGACTTTGTACTGGACTGTTATGGTGAAGAGGGATCTAGGTATGAAGGCAGAGCTCTCTCTTTTACAGTTTATCTACATTCCCAACCAACACCTATTTTCATGAGCGCAGTTGCAACCGCAAAAGTCAGATCTTAGATACAAACAACCAAAATGGAGGGTGGAGGGTTTGCAGGGTGTCTGAGCGCACCCTTAAGTCTGGTTTATGGTCGCCGTAGTGAAGCCAGCGCGAAGTGCGAGCGCCAGAAAATCACGTCATCGCGGCTTTCGAGTGGTGCACAAAGGCTCTGCAAGTTGTCGCGGCGCTTGGTTGTGCACCTCTTAATTTTTGTAACTACGTGCCCACTGCGTCTCTCATTTCAACATAGATGCCTTCGAGGGAAGACTGGCCAAGCAGGTTCACCTGTACAGACATCTCTACAACTGTTCATTGAGAGACCACGGGAACAGTCACATGACATTACATTCTTGGAAAGAAATAAGCAACACACTGGGGAAAGAAGAGGCTTTTTGCTACAGGCTGTGAAAGAATATGAGAGCTCGTTTTGTAAAAGCTAAAGAAAAAGGTCTCATGGAAAGAGTGGCGACCAGAGGGGAAGCACCGAGAGGCTGAAAATAATTTTGAGTTGGAGGTAAGCGACAGTAATAATTACAGTACACAAATGCAATGTTTGGCGGTACGTCGGTGTTTACTACTGTTGCCAGACAGCCAGCTTTTCTTTCCAGTATCACTCATTGACTTCTTGCTTATCCACAGAATATTTTGTTTGTACGCCCCCTGGCGTTTCGGAGCAAATTGCAATGAACAATGCGTTGAGCATAAACGCCTCTGTGCATGCTCGTAGCACACGCGCCATCTACGGAGGCTCGCACGAGTATAAACAAAGCTTTTAGGCTCAGTGTGAGGAGCTTGGACATCTGAAAGGAACTCTGAGTAGCTGTTCCTTGAAGCTGAAAAGACCCAGTTAAAGTTGTTTGGGCATCTCTGAAGGCGTCCACGGGGCATTCAACTATGTGGAGACCCTGATGTGGACTTAGAACATGCTGGAGGGATTAGATATCCAACCTGGTCTGGCAACACCTCAGGATCCCCCTGGAGTGTGTGTCTGTGAAGAACCTTTCTTAGCGGGTTGACACCTTGGCCCTTTTATGTGGGAGGGATCGATATATATATATATATATATATATTATATTTCCCAGACCTCGTGGTCAACAGTTTTCATAGACAGCTAGTTTCCACTGAAGTTAGACAATAATGAAACCTCACTGTTTCGTTGTTACATCAGCAGTATTATTTTGCTCATCTAAAAGAAACACTGTACTGTTCTTGTATTGATTAAGCATTGGCATATTGAGGTAACTACAGCAGACTAGTTAACAGAAACACATAAAGTTGCTGAGAGTTGCTGCACGAAGGCCAAATTTTCTTAGAGGCAAAGTGGCATTTGTCCATCTGTCTCATGCCAATCACCGGGTGCATAGCTGGGCCTCCAGAATGTTAACTATGTATGTAGAAGGAATGTCCGCATATTGCTGAGAAGTGTCATTTGCACCGCCTTGGTGAACACACACACTCATACTGTGGCTAACTTGTCCCTGGACTGCTGTGTGAACTCGTGTGGAGCCTGCGTGTGCTGTGGCAAGTTGCACAAATGTTGGCTCGCACCACCTGTCACCGCCGACAGAGCTGAATTCAGATGGCTCTTTACGAGCAGTTATTGTAATTGCATCATTAGTTGGTAGTCTAAGGAACTATCTTGGCCACCATTCTTCATGGAAAAGATTTTCTGCCATATCTTATAAGGCATCATTAAAAAGCTGTCACACAGCAACCCCAGCAGCCACCACCACATTTATCATCCATTTAATATTAAAATATACCCTGTTTTAAAGCTAGTAGCTGACCACATCACAGTAAGCGATACATAGAAGGCCCAAGAAATGCGATTGGCTGTTTTTCCTAGGTTTCTTTGTGTTTTCAGAAAACCTATATGGGGAAAAAAAATTATTGCATGTCCTTGCACTGCAGTAAACAATCTCTGAGCATTTAACCTCCCTTGATAATGCAGTCCTCTTTCTAAAGCCTGCTGAGACAGCTCTCAACAAACAAATGTTGTTGTTTTTTTACTAGGGATATAAATGGCTATCTTTACAATGATTCAGTTTGATTCACAACATCTAATCTAATTAATATGATTCAAGACCAATTCTTATTTCTTTTAAATGGTGCAGTTTTATAAATCACAATTCAATTAAGTAATTATCAGTCAAAATTGTATAATCATCAAATAAATGTGCAATAATGCAGGAGGTGAAACATTTGCAACAGAATAACTCTGTAATTGTAATAGAGAATAGAGTGTATTTAAACAGAGGTAAAGACTGAATATATTTCAATGGTTGACAACATTTCACTTCGCAATCTTTGCCACCTTCACTCTTCATTATACTTTGGTAATAAGAATTCTATTTTTGAGTCATTCATGTTAAGCTTTTTAAAAACGATTACAGAGTCAAAGGGCCATATTAGTTGTGGCTACTGGAATGCCATGGTTTTGAAATCTTAGCTTGAGCTGCTTGTGGTCGGGTTGCTCAGACAGGGAGATTGAGTTGGGGTCACTGTGGCTCAGGAATGGTGCTGCAGTGCATCTGTGGTGTTTTGCTATTCGACAGCTTTGTGGTCTGAGCCATGTCGAGGTAAAGTACACGCTCAAAAGTCCTCTGCTCTTCTGGCAAAACTCGTGCTCTATGATAATGGATCCAACATCCTTCGTTAGACTGTGTCTTGACCTAAGGCTATGGACTATTGACAAGCAGCCTCAAGGATGTGTTGTTCCTATATCAAAACCTTGGAGAACAGTGACAAGGTAAGGTTTGAGTACAGCTCACATCTGTGTTTTATTAGAAAGGACTGAAGTCATCTCCACCTGGTCCATGTGAACACAATATGTGACAGTAATCTCTTCAAATTAAAAAAATATGTCTGTCAGTACTGCAGCATAAAGGTTATGGCTTTCTAAATTCAATATGCTGTAATGTCTCTGTAGTACTGGAGCAGGAAGGCATGATGTAACTGTTTTATTGGATATGCTGTAAGCTCATGTCTTCTCTGGTAGTTTTCGACAACAATATTGTATCCTGTAACTTCTGGACCATGTCAACCTGTTTTTGTCAATGTTTTGTGATTTCTTCAGGTAGCCGTGGAATTCTCCTCCGCCTCCGGCTTCGTCATTGATCTGTTCAGTTAGAGATTGAAAAGAAAACGGATAACCTATTCATATCGTCCAGCTCTCTAAAAAGGTCACAGTGGCATCTCATAAAATGTCCGCTCTCAGAGAATTGTTGGTGCCTCCGTCACAGCAGGAGCAAAATAAAAACCTTTGCAGAGATCAATCTGCTTCAGTTTTGAAAAAAGCCATTTAAAATTCTGCTCAGTGGCACTCCATTGACGGATCAGAACTTGCCAAATGCCTAATCTCAAAGGGACAATGTGTTAGCTAACTACTCTCTGCCACCGCAGAGCCATCTGGCTATGTTTGATTGACAGCGCCCCACTATTAAGAGTTATGTAATAGGTGTTGCGGAACTATGCAACTGTTCTGACGGCATGAATATCTCAATGTCCAAGGTCTCTTTTCTTCCTAGCTATAGCTCTTGGCACAGAGTTTTTGCAGGGAGTTATATGGACTTGCTTGTGTTTCAAGTTATGCATGTTATTCCTGTGTAGTGAATACATTTTAAAGCTACTCTCTCTATTTTGCTTTTAAGTTTGTACAATGCAGTTTATAGTTATTTCATAATACGTATATACTTTTAGCCACGCTAGAGGCTGTGGCTCAGAGGTAGAGCGGGTCATCAACTAATCAGAAGATCAGCGGTTCGATCCCTAGCTCCTCCAGTCTGCATGTTGAAGTGTCCTTGGGCTAGATACTGAACCCCAAATTGCTCCTGAAGGCTGTGCCATCGGTGTGTGAATAAGTATTTAGATTAGATCCTGATGGGCAGGTTGGCACCCTACATGGCAGCCTCTGCCATCAGTCTATGAATGTGTGTGTGTGAATGTGGACACGTAGCTTAAAGCTCTTTGAGTGTTCAGAAGACTAGAGAGGCGCTGTATAAATAGGTCGGTTGGCTGGTCCACCACTTTGGTCCAGACTGAATTATCTCAATGAAAGCCATGAAAGGTTGTACAGAAATTCATTACGTTCCCCTCAGGATGAATTGTAATAACTTTGGTGATCCCTTAACTTTTTATGTAACGCCATCATCAGATGAAAATTTCATTTTATCTAATAGTTTGATTTATGACCAAATACTGGGAAAGATAATGGCATTCCTATAGCCTCACGGTCGGGAGCGTGAGCAGCGCATGTGCATCGCAGAATTTCTTGCTTCGGCACTCAGGTTAAAGTGGCAGTAGGCAGTTTATTTTTGGCATCATTGGGCAAACTCCATCATAACCTTTCAGCATATTGTAATTCAAGTGTTCTGAGAGATAACTAGACTTCTGCACCTCCTCATGGCTCTGTTTTCAGGCTTTAAAAAAATCTAGCTGTGACGGGACACTTTGACCAATCACAAGTCATTTCATTGAGAGAGCGTTCCTATTGGCTGTGCTCTGACAGACCTATAGTTTAGAATAAAGTGAAATACTGCATAGATCTAAGTGTGCGGATAAATATTTATTTCTAACTTCACACTTCCTGTTTCCGTTTCAAAATAAAAGCCCTCTAGCGATTTTTTTTTTCTGTGGACAGCCTTAACACAAGGATTTTATTCTGAAATAATTGCAGGAAAGTGTTGTGGAAAATGCAGTGACTTGCAGGGCTCCATAATTAATAGAGTACCGGCGCTTAATTGTGGATTATTGCTATTATTTACAAATGAGCAATATAAATGACATTTATAATGAAGTAAAATGGCCATCAGAAAAGGCAAACTCTATGTAGAAAGAAACGCCTGGCAGTAGCAGCGCAGCAGCAGAAAAGCTGCCGGTGTGGATACCACTTTTTTGCTAGAGCTAATTAGAAAATGTAAGCATGCTAACACGCTAATTTAAGATGGCGAACTTGGTAAACATTACACCTGCTAAACATCAGCATGTTAGCATTGCCAGCATTGTCATTGTGAACTTGTTAGCATTTGGTTTAAAGCACCAATGTGTTCCTAAGTACAGTTTTCTTCACACTGAGTATAATCTCTCCATTTCTCTCAAGTTTGTACTCCTAGGCTGTGCACCACTCCCAACAAGCTTCACCATTCAAAAGCTTGGTTCAGGTTTAGGATATAGATGGTGAAGGTTACAGTTGGTTTAGGGTCAACATTGGGGACAGGGTCTGCCAAACCTAGTGATGGAGGTAAGCTCATCTCAGTCTCCTGTACATGCTGCAGTGGGAAAACAGTGTTTCGTAATCAAAGCACAGCACTGGAAATTTGATACACAAAAACTTGGTGAACCTTTTACATATTAATTTTTCACGAAAGAGGACCATTGCAGCTAGAGTTTTTTTTTTTTAAGTTTCCATGGTAACAAGCCACATTTGCGTGCAGGCCACTTAAAATTCTACTTTGCACTAAGTTATCTTAAGCTTAAGCACTTCTGACTTAACAGGTCATAGGAGGACTGGAGCTGAAGGTGATGTTAAAGTATTTAGTACAGACAAATCACAGCCACCTTCTGAAACACAGTTATCACTAATAAGGATGGGTGGGTGATGAGTGTTGTTTTTTTTAACCTTTTGTCTCTATGTCATATTATTGTGAAAAATTTCTTATAGCAAGATTTCAAGGTTCATAGTTCCCATCTCTCATTAAACACTTGGCCTAATACCTGTTTACTGTGTGATTTTGTTGTTGTTTTGTTGATATCAACATTATGTCAAGGTAATTATCACAGTAATAATTTGTCCCTATCGCACCCCATAGACTTCGATCTGTGGTATAAACCAAATATTTTGCCTTGAATTTATAGAGAATTTGCAGAACTTCCAGGCTTACTCTAAAAAGAGTCTCACACCCTTACTCATACAATGTCACACAGTGGTGACAATGGACTCCTGCAACTTGAAAAGGTGTTCCATGGTGATGGGGATACTGATTGTATCCATTGGTAAGGAGGAAAATGGAGTCACGTCAGGGGGAGAAGGGGGACAGTGGTTGGAGGAGAGCAGCTCAGCCCTCTTCTCTGTTCTGTCATGGGAGACACAGAACTGAAGGTTTCAAAGGGCAGACCTGCCTGAGGAAGAAAGAATTTCCATCAGAATACAGTCTGACACATTTGTACAGCTTCAAAGTCACTGCAAGCACAGAGTTCAAGGTATCATATGTACGTTTTATCAATGAGTAGAGACGTGCAAAAATAGGAAGGAATCTGGAGACTGAGGGGAGAAAAAGAGTTGAAGAGGGGGATTTGGGGGATATGAAATCTTCCTGTGGGAATTCTCTGCCTTGAAAGAATTGCGGCTAACAAAGACATATGACTTAACAAAAAGGAGAAATGGTTATGGTGCAGGATGCATTATCACAGACAGGAATGAAGGAGTGTGTGCATTTAAACTACTTTAGCAAGTCAAACCGAGTATTACCTGCGGTCATTTCTTGTTAAACCCATGGGCAAAAATATGTGCCTGGTGCAGAATGAGTTTCAGTGTGGCTTTTGCGTTTTCCACTTCAGAAATGTAAAAGAAATTGGAGGAGAAAAAAAAGAGAAAGAGCTCTTCTTGTGGTCCTCGTGTCAGTATTTGCTGCATAGGGTTGATTTTCTGTCCATGTCTCTCCTCCTCGGTTCACACATCCCCCCCCACCACTACAGTATCCATGCCATATTCTTTAATGTACGTATTTATAATTCTAGTGCTTTTTCTACCTCTTTTTTTGCATGCCTTTCTCTTATCCCTCACCCCACTCCAGCCAGGATCATTGATTAATACTACAGCAGCGGCCCATTTCAAACTGTAATCAGCCACTGGAGACTAAATCTCTTGGTTTTCCATTTATTCTTCCGCTAATTCAGTCCTTTTTTTTTTTTACCCTCTGTCGCTTGCTTACCAATTTCGGAGAGCGTTGCATTCATTCAGCAAGTGCTTAATGCTGTGGATGCTGTGACTGGCTGAGCGCTAGAGAGAGGGGGCAGCCAAGCCCTCTGCTCAGCGGCTGAATGCTGCCAGTGTGCCTGCTTGGGAGCACTGGGGCAGAGGAATCGCTTTTGTGCCCTCAGTGAGCTCATCCACTCGGAGCCCTCTCCAGAGATTCAGGTGAGGGTCTGCACCCTGCCTGCTCGGCTGTATGCCCGCCCAAGTTTATCCCACGCTGGGGACAAGGAAGTCCCCTTGTGAGAATTCCCACTGTCCTTCTTGGCTCTGCTGTTGGATGTAAGTAGCTGCTCAGTTTAGCTTTAGTATCACGTTTGCTCAAGTATTAGTGCTGTATTGCTCTGCGCTCACTGACTGAAAATTATGCGTTTACCTTCCTTGATTTCTTCACTTTTTTTTAAGTTCAACTTTGTCCATTCTAGTTAATTGTGAAGTCACCATCCACTGCAGTAAAAGTTACCACGAGGGCCTTATTTTATTCCGGTCAAAGTTGTATTGATGGCAGCTTCCTCAGTTACTCTGTTGTCAGCAGACGGGTTTTAATTAGTGGGACATTCCAGAGAGAAAGTTAGCGACCGAGTGCGGGGAGAGAGGGAGTGAAAAGAAGAGTCGAGTGTTTGTGACAGTCTCTCCCAGCTGAGGCTGATAAAGTAGAAAGCAGAGGCTTTGATTCTGCTCTTCAACAGGGCCAAGAGTGCACGGATCACCATGGTGATAGCATTGTTGAACGGTGAACAGCAGTTGGAAGAGAGACCTTGATGCACTATGCACATCTTTATCATGTTTAGACCACGTCTCATACTTCAAACAGAGAGTTGAATTGCCTTGTAATCACTGGCTCATCAAGTAGTTCATCTGCAGAGTTTAGTATCAGCGGGGGACCGCCTCCACTTGGTGGTTGAAAACATCTCCTGCTTTGAGACTTCAACTCCTTCAGCTAAAAAAAATGATGGATTGAACAAAAATCTGGATAAAGCGTGAACATCTAAGGTTTTTTTCTGGGTCCGCTATAGTCTGCTCTGCATTATGGTGCTGAAATGTCCTGTAATTACAAGTAGATTGACAATCACGAGTAATTTCTAAGCAATATAGCAGTGAGCCAGTAAAGTGAAACATTTCTATAGCCTTCTCTGTATATTTAAGAAACATGAAGGTAATCTGCTCTCTTTGTATGCCCCAGTGGGGGTGTTTGTGGGGACAGACCTCTCACTGCTGTATTGTGTGTTGCTGTCAGCTCAAATCAAAGAAAAAGGGGAGCATTGCCATCTTGACTTAGGGATACTCTTATTCTCTCTGCTGCAGTATACTGGTACCTGCACACACTGCCTCAAGCAAACTGTAAATGTCAGAGTGCACTGGCTTGCCTCTTCTTCACTCATCTTCCCTCAGAGATGCCAAATGTGCCACAACATTTTTCTCTTTGTTGTGTGTGTGTTTCATTTTTACTCTTTATAGTCGATGTGACAAACACACTCAAGATGCACCAAAGTGTCTGCTTCACTCTCTCTTTATTTCTGTCTCCGTCTGCAGCGACCAGTTCCACGAAGCTGGAAGACCTGAGCTTTCTTGATGAACAGCGCAACACCCCCCTGCGGACATCCATTCGCCTACCCTGGCATAATACAGGAGGCAGGCCACCTCACGACTCTAAAGGTGACTGCACAATGCATTATTGCTGTAGATACACATGAGGCAAGTTACTGAATTTATTAGCCAATTCCCTTATTTTGAGACAATTTATACGTTTATGTTGTACCACTGTCAGTTGCAGTGTTAAAGTTTGTGTTAGTGTTTTTCATTGTTTTGGCAAATGAAACAGTGACAGTTGCTGTGAGGATAAAGTGCTATATTTCAGCTTTAATGGTGTTTGGTGTGTTCATATCCATATAAGGTAGTGTAGGAAAGAGTGTAGGAATTGCAGCTTTTTATACTATTAAGAGGTATGTATAAAAGTGCTACAGTTCATGCACGGTTCATCCGAGGTGGATGTAAACACCCTCAAATTAAAGTTATAAGTCAGCACTTAAACCTCATGGTCATCGTTTAATTTCAAATCCAGTGTGTCTAAGTGCAGAGCCACAAAACTGTCCAAATACTTAAAAGTATGCACCGTAAACACTACTGCACTGATTTATATAAATGCTATGCTATCAAAAAGCTTGTTTCCTGCACGCATTAAGCTCTACAGATAAAATCATGGCCTTGGTTCAGCAGCCTTTAACTTGGTTATATATTTTGAAACCTCGGTCTCACTGAGAGAAATCTCACAGAGTGAATATTTGATGAGAACATGAATAATTTAATATGATATCATTAGATACTCAAACTATTTAACTCTCTTTTGAAAGTGTCCTCTTCCTTTTCCACACCTCCTTAAACATGAGGTTGATACAGAAGCATCGTGTCAGTGGATTAATTTTTATATCCCAGAAGAAACATCAGTACTGAGGCACAGTTCATGTCTGTTCAGACTGAATTTTGTTCTATACTGTGTGTATGCATGTGTTGAGTTTTCCGTCATTGCCATGAACTGCAGGCAGTCTTAAACTGTTCTAGACTGAAGTGAGTGAAGAAATGAGTTATGGTTAGTGTGGGCGAGAGACACCACCATAGCCCACAGGTCAGTTTTAAAGTTTGTCAGCAGTTGACCAACAGAATGTTTAAAAATGTTTATTAAACCTCACATTCATCTGTATGCATCATACATCATCTAACATGTCAAATGTGCTAGTAATCGTTACATTGAAGAACATGCAATAATTCTCTTAAAGAATATGCTGGCGGCATTGCAATCTTTGTCCCATTAACTTAAAATTGTGTGTACTTGGGAGTCCTGCCAACCGTCTTTCCAAAGTAGAATTGTTTTTCTCCTTTCGAAGAAGCCATTACTTTTTTTCAAGTATTTTTTTTTTTGCAGTACTTTTTACATTCAAAACAACTATTTTCGACTGACACTTCAAATGTCTTTCGCAATATTTTGATGCCATCACCCTAAAAGAAATTAAGAAAAAAATAGATTTTTAGTTATTCTAGTTATGTAAATGTTATTTATAGTATTGTTAGACTGTAGCTAGACCACACTGTTAATACAGGTGTGTGCCTCACTGCAGTTAAAATTTTGTTTTTGAAAGGCTTAAGGCCAACAACGACATCATTTTTTCAATAAATTTAGACTTTTGGAATTATAAGAAATGTCTGGATCACACGAGTTGAAAACAATCCTTCACAGCCACCAGTGGAATCCAATTTTAGAAATAGCATAATACTAATAATAATATTAGTGCAGCCTAATCTTTATCTGCAACTGTGCAGAAATACCAGCTTATTCACAATAAAAAGAAAAAGAAAAAAACAGCGCTTTTGAATGTTGATTTAGAATTTGAATGTCAACATTATGATTGGAGCTCCAAACTATTTGGTACAACCCTACTATCAAGTAGTATGAGTAATAGTTGTAAAAGCAGCATCAGCAGTAGTAGCAGCAGTTGTATTAGTAGTAGCGATCTTACTTGCCAACCCTTTAGATTTTCCCGGGAGACTCCCGTTTTTCATTGCCCTCTCCCGGTTTCCTCCCGGGGTCACAATTCTCCCGTATTTCTCCCGATTTATGACAAATGTTCACACCTTTTTTCATTTTCCTTATCTCAACCTGTTTCTGGCACTGTACAGTGTGTATAAGCCCTACTGTTTCCACCCGGACGACAATAGAGCTACACCAAATGTCGTTTCCTGGTGGAAGAGATGCTCGAGACACAATGCGGTTTGAGCTGCACTCGAGGCACATCAGAGCGTGCAACAGAGCTTTGCTGGACACGGCGAAAAGCTGTCGTGGCGCGGTGCAAGCCATTGGAAATAAAGGGTTTCAGAGCACACTGGTGCTGTTGTACCGTTGTCTCTGAAAGGTCCTTCAGTGAGTGAGAGACGGAGAGAGAAATGGAGAGTTCTAAGAGAAAGATATAGCCTACTCAAAAAATGATTGAATGAATAAAAACTGATGAATATTGCTTTATGCCAGAGATTCACACAAATTCGTGCCAGAGGGGCGAATTATTCAGTTTTCTTTCCTGAGGATTAAAAGTAAAACTAAAAGTAGGCCTATTATACATAAAAATGCGGTTGCAGTGTCCCTAATATTTTGCTATTTTCATTCTTTTAAAGTCACCAGAAAGCAAACAAAGTCTCTGAAACTACTTTGATTTTGAAATCCTCCCTATTTTTTAGGTCTCAAGGTTGGCAAGTATGGTAGCGATACTGTTATTAGTAGAGAGAGGATCAGAGTTTCTATAGAGTTCCTGAGTGAACAAGTGTTCTGAGATCTAATTAGTGCTGAAGTGGACCAGATAGAGAGCTCTCTTTCAAGTCCACTTACATTGAGATTCCACTTAAATAAACATTTATCCAAGCTAAAGCAGACAAAAGACACAGTTTTAAACCTACAACGTAGGTTTTTAATGTACGGCACTATCTGGAGGAACAAAAATATCAAGATGATTCCTTAAAAACTGGTATACGTTAGTATATATATGGCAATGTACACAGGTTTGTCTGTAGAGGATGGATTTATTCTGGGATAAATCAAGGCTGAACTAGAACCCAGCATCAGTTTGAAGTGGCCAAACTCACCTGGAGAAAGGTCCAGTGTTGTCATTGCATGATTGTGTTATTGGCACGTCATTCAGAGGCTGCAGAAGAGCTTACAGTTAAATGGTTGATGTGTCGACATGAAGACATGGTAGTATTACTGACAGAAAGCAAACTGAAGCATGTTTCATGCCTTTGTCTAAAAAGCAGTTTATCTGACATTGTATATTTTTGCATTTGTGATGAAAATTAATGACACAATTATAATTCTAACATGTTTCTTTCCTATCGCTTTTCTTCAGCTCGTTTTGCTCCCTACAAACCCGTGGACATCATGCTCAAGCCCTTGCTGTTTGAGGTGCCCAGCATCACCACAGACTCTGTGTTCGTGGGCCGAGATTGGCTCTTTCAGCAGCTGGAAGATGTCCTGAAGGCCAGCGAGTCCACAGAGAGCCACGGCGCCGTAGTGGTGGGCAGCGTGGGTTATGGGAAGACGGCCATTATCTCCCGGCTAGTAGCACTGAGCTGCCACGGAGGCCGAATGCGCCAGATCGCCTCCAACAGTCCCAGTGCCTCCCCAAAAAGTAAGGAATCTTAGTATTTGTCTTTGGATGTGAGCACAACATTAGCTGCAAGTTTTTAGTTTATGTTATTGTATTTTACTGTATTTTGTGGAAGTGAAGTGAGGATATGTCCACTGACAATATGAACTCTAATCTCCACAACTACTGTTAAACTGATATCACAAAATATGCCTTAATGGACAATATTTGTCATTGTTTTGGGTTGTTAATTGATTTCCAAGAATAAATATATACATACATTTGCATAAAGCAAGCATATTTGTCCTCTCCCATGTTGATAAGAGTATTTAGTACTTGACAAATCTCCCTTTAAGGTACATTTTGAACTGTGTATGTTTGTGTCTTCCAGGTGGTGGAGGACCAAGCACAGAACTTCCTCTCAGCCAGCCACCACAGCCCACTCCACCTTCCAGTGCTACCAACACGCTGAGGACCAACAGCTGCCCTGGGACCCCCGAGATGCAGCGACGCAGGGAGGAGGCTGTCAAACGCCTGGCTGCTAAGGTACAACTTTAGCCAATACTGCAACCTCAGTATTAAGGAGAAATCACGGTGTCGGAGAATGTAGAAAAAAAAGATTGTCTCACTCATCCTTAAAGCAAAGACAGCAAAGTGTTGTTATGATAATGAATCAATCATTATTGAAACAAATGTACAGATATCTGCTGTTTGTGGTGTACATTAATTGATATACTGCGTCTTCTGTTTTGGACAGTATATGTCTACCCTTCATGCAGTTCCATCTGTTTGTTCTTTCCGATGATACTCTCCCTTATTACAGAGATGTTCATGGTGTGCAGAGTTGCTTTTAGTATGTATGAGATGCACTACAGAAACCGGCTCAGCTCAGTTGATTTATGTTTATATGTGTTTGTACATGATTTATGGTTATTTATGTTCATTTGTTTGATATTCAGCCTGTGAAATATGAATGGTCTTCAGCAATCCGCTAAGATTATGAAAGACAGTGCCACCATTGGTCGCTCAGAGACCTTTAATATCACAGGTTTGTTTGATTTGAGAAGCAGTGAGCTTAGTTTAAGACTTGGCCATGAAAAGCACGTTCAATATTAATGACCGCAGCATCTCACTACTGCAGTATGACTGCGAGGAAGTGAGAAGATAGAAAACTTTGGCTCAGGTCTTTAGCGTGCCCTTTTAGCTCACAGATGGAAGGCATTTGCATTGTGTAGGGCGAGAATTACCGCAGGGTCTCTCTCTGTGCTGCCATGAGACCACACCACACTCAACAGTATAGTCAGAAGTTTTGTCCTAAATAGCAAACTGTTCTTATAGTGCAGCCAGTCATTTACTTCAGATCAGCTATCATAAGTAAAACCTCATCTTAGCTGCAGTAGCTTTCACTGTCTTTCATTAAAGGTAGACATAACAAATGTACGTAAGGTCTATAGCTTTTTATTATTTCTTGTGCACAGAAAACAATTTTTTGAATTTTTGGGTGGCATTTTAAGCCTTTATTGGACAGCAAACAGTAGAACGATGACAGTAAATGAGAGGAGAGCGAGATTGGAAATGACATGTAAGAACCTGTGGCGTTGCGGTTCATGGTCGCCACCTTAAATGGCAACTTTTGTGGCTCCAGAGGGAGCTGTGCAAATTCTGATAAATC
>CAKAKR010016929.1:0-23692 GCA_916700685.1 Adelosebastes latens
TCGCATATGCGTGCTCGCGTGTGGCTACGCTGTTCAGACTCAGACTCCAACACAAACTACACGGAAGCACCAAAACCGCAAAGTTATATCTAGTGAAGCCCATCTTGCAAAACAGTGTTGGCCGCGGTCGGAGGACGCGGGGGAGACCATAGCTTTGGTCTCCAGGGCCGGAGTCTCTGCTCCTCTGCTCCTCTGCCTGCCTGCCTGCCTTCACTCAGCTCGCTCCACCTCACGTGCATGCGCGCACACTACACACTGCAGGAGAGTTAGTAGCTCTGAGAATATCTAGTGAATGTACAGTGGACGTTTGTGCAGAAATAACTGCTGCAGCTCCTCCAGACCAACAGAGGTTTCCTGTTTCTTGTGAAGTGACGGGGCTCCGCAGCGAGTAACGTTATCGTCTCCGACCGGGTGCCGGTGTCTCCCCTGTTCCCTCCCCAGCCGCGGTTCGGGAGGCTGAAGCAGGAAAAGCCAACAGTAGGATCAGCAGTGATTCATGGAGAGACCTTCGTCTGGTCAGCTAACATTACTGCCAAGCAGGTGAAATATAGAGTGATATTGTGGTTTTAGCTGACGTGTGTCGCCTCACTGTTTTGAGCGATGCTCGTTCATGTCTATGTAGAGCGAGCAAGCGCAACCCCGACGCTGACTTTCGTTGACTTAACGGCCACAGGTGTCGCTGTTAACAAGCATTTCTGCATGCTTATTTAATGGTGCAGTAATATTTCTATAGGGATGGGGGGGGGGGGGTATAATTTGTATTTACAAATTTGTTTATACAATTATTTCTGTGATTTATTGTTTTTTGTACAGAATACCAATAAAAAAGACTTTGAGCAAGATTATGCTACGTTTGCAAATAACAAGGAGGTCAAAGGTCAGCTCCATTAAAGCTGGGGCAAAAAGCTGTGACTCTAGAAAAATAAGTAGTTTTATCATCCATGAAAATGCAGAATAACAGGGCTGTAGGGGGGGTCTGCTACCCATTAACTCATTTATACAAAACAAGGGGGTAAAACTTTGCCCTGAGCGGAAACAAAAAGCGGATGTGTGTTTGTGTGTGTCACTGTGTGTGTGTGTGTGTGTCAGTCATACTGTGTGTGTGTGTGTGTGCGTCGCAGTGTGTGCGTGTGCGTCACTGTGTGTGTGTGTCACTGTGTGTGTTTGTGTCACAGTGTGTGCGTGTATGTCACTGTGTGTGTGTGTGTGTGTGTGTGTGTGTGCGTGTGCGTGTGCGTGTGTGTCAGCCAAATGCTCTCATGTGCTGCCTCTTGTTCGTCATCATCCTCGCAGCCCCTCCCTCTCCGTTATCCCCCCTCTCTCTCTCCTCCCTGTCTCACCCCTCTCTCTCTCCTCTCCTCTCCTCTCCTCTCACTCCTACTCACCGTACCGGCCCGTCCTCCGCCTCTGCCCGGCCAGACACCTAGTCAACACCCCGCCGACGACTCCACCAGCGGGGACACAGTACCCATAGTGGGGGACAAACTAGCTGGGACACGACGAGACAGAGAGCAGAGAGTTGGGAGGAAAAACTGCGGGTCGCATTGCAGCATCTCATCTTTTTACCTTCCATCAGTGTTGTTCTTTAAGAGGAGAAGCTAACTTTGTCCGCCATGGAGAGATGAGAGATGTAGAAATCAGTCCGGAGACTAAACTTGGACACAAACTGCGCCCTTCTGAGCAACAACCAACCAGCAGAGCAGGACCGTTAGGTTGTTTTAGCTAGCTAGCTAAGGTGGGACACGGAGGACGACTTTGTGGACATTATTACAACAAACAACACCGTCTTCTACCGTTTCACTACGGCGGGACAACACCAAAGTAAGTAACCGTTAAGTAACCGTTAAGTGACCGTTAAGTTACCGTTTCACTTTCGAATCTTTGAGAGTAGCCGTTATTCGTTTTAATGTGCGCGTGAGTGAGTGAGTGGGTTATAACGGTGAGCGTACGTCATTACGTCATCACGCAGTCATGTAGTAGAGGGTTAATTAAACATAACTAAGAGGCTCCTTTTGGGGTTTTTTAACGACAAATGTCGGTGTATTGTTGTGATTATGTGACTGTACGTTAATAACCGTTATTTGCTGTATAATGTGAAGAAGCCTGGCTCCTGGCCCAGTGGTGGTGAGTCTAAAGTTTGCTAACTAGCAGCAGATTATGTCACATTATCACTAAAATACACACAACTACAGGCTGCAGGATACAACACAGTGAGATGAAATATTCAGGGTGATACCACGTGTAGACCCTTTTAAATTATATCTCCTTTAAATGAGAGATTTGTTTGAGTTTGGGACCCCTCCTGCTGCCACCATTGTGGTCTTCACTTAGCTAGTTTAACTCCCTTCTGAACAGCTAGCTACATTTAAGATAGCATGAAGATAGATAGATGGATAGATAGATAGATAGATAGTGACTTTATTGATCCCGAGGGAAATTCAAGTTTCCAGCATCACAGTTCCATAGTGCAAAACATGTTAGTAAAAAGGCAGTAAAAAAGTTAGTAGTGCAAAGTACAAAAAAATATACCAGATATAAAAATACAAGGAGATGAAGAAAACTGTTAAAACTGAATATAGTGCATGGTAACTCCAGTAGCTTTGACTAAAGTGCACTGTATGAACACCACAGTGACAGGAAAAACACATTTAAACGATTATATGAGAATTATAATCCCATGAATGAATGACTTTATTTCGAACATAAAAATAAATAAAAACAGATACAAAATAATAAAAAACAAAACAAGAGTAATAGTGGCCGAAAAGGAGAAGGTAGAAGTAAAACTTATATTTCCCTACCCCCTTTCTCACTTCTCCTTTATTAACTCATATATCATAGAATGATAATATAATATAAAAACTATCCCAGATTTATTTACATCCCAAATTAAATATATGAACAGCATCCCAAGTTTATTTACAACCCACATATCCATCCGGAGTTAAAAAGTAGATATAAACCAACCCTTAACACAACCCTTATCACAACTCTTCCTCAACCATATACCTCCCAAAAATATCTTTTTTGTATAGTTTTTTAAATTGATTTATATTTGTGCTCCGCTTCAACCCATCACCTAACCCATTCCACAAATCCACACCACAGACTGAAATACACATACTCTTTTTTTGTTGTACGAACACAATGCTTTTTTAAATTCAATTTTCCTCTTAAATTATAACCCCCCTGGAATGGAGATAGGGTTGCTGTAAGCTCAGCCACTGGGAAGTCCTGATGAATATGATGGGAATAGTGTTGTTTTGCTTGTAACCAAATGATTGTTTATATTGCCATGAGCACTCGTTCACACTCAAATGAATGCAAATCTATGACCTAATAATAAGCAAATAGATGTGCATGTGTTGTCATGCTTTGCATGCAGTCAAACATCCTGTTAATCATTGGCTGAAGTCCCATGAAAGACTGACAGTAGTGTTGAAACAATATGTCAATTAATCAAATAGTCTTTTATTAGTTAATATTAAGTATTGAAGCATTTGATGGTTTCAGCTTCTCAAATGTGATGATTTGCTGCTTGTCTCTGTTACATATCACTGTAAATTGTATATTTTGGCGTCATAGTTTCATAGACAGATCAATTAATCCAAAAGATAATTGGTATATTAATCAATGATGGAAGGTATTGTTCCCCAGAGACTACAAGATACTTACTTACTATATGTGATGGTCAATTTAAAAGACTAACTGAATAATTCATTAGGAAGAGAAACCCTCTCATTGATGAGAGAGCTCTGCGTCCAGGTCAAACATTATGTTAGCCCCACAAACCCCTGACAGTCTAGAGAAAAAGAAAACATCTTATATATGGTTTCTGGTTTATCTCTTCCAACTAGCATCTGTCAATGATTAGAACTTCTACTGCTACTAATCAGTAGTTGAGTTGAAGGGAAGGAATCATTACCATGTAGAGCTTCCACTCAGCAGAAAGAGTAGCCTCGCATAGATATATACCCAGGGGCCATCTGATTGCTCTGGGCAACTGTACTTACTCAAAGCGCATAATTGGCCTGAATCCAGTCAGAATCAACATGACAATATATTACCCTCACACCTCCTGAGCAGGTCTATTCAAAATCAGTCTGCTGACTGATTGAATCTCCTCATTAATAATTCATGAGGGTCACAGATCGGTGCCAAAGGTACTGAAGTTGACTTTCTTGTGATCTCTATCTTTAACACAGAAGATTGCATAACAGTGGTGAGACAGATCACCACAGACTGGCTGTCTGCTCTTGGGATGATTTTACATTTTCTCCCACTTGCATTATATCATTTTCTGCAATCTCTTGTGTTTGCGTAACCACTGTATCTTGTACATTACATGTACTTCTTGTAAATTACACTGAACTGTTTTCGTGGTGAATCCAAGATTCAGAGGAAGATCTAAAATGTGAAGAATGTGTCTGACTCACCCTCCGAACCCTCAAAATGACCAAGGCATGACCTGAGTTACAGCTGACGAACCAGGCCAGCCTCCGGAAACTGAGGCTGCTTGTTGGACTACATAAAATGAAGGTTGTCAGTACAGAAAGTTGGCATAGGCTACTTATTAATCTGCACTTTGACTGATGTTGAAAATGGCCACATTTTTGCACCAGTACATTATATGTATCCAGTGTTTCCATCAAATATTTTACTCTTGTCAGTGTTGAAATCACAGTATTACAGCATTTAAACTAGGGCTGCAACTAACAATTATTGTCATTATCAATTAGTCAGCCATGTATTTTCTCAATTAATCGCTTGGTACTTAAAATATCAGAAAAATACTGAAAAACGCCCATTATAAAATAAAATAAAATCTCCCACAGGCCAACGTGATCTATTCACATAGGTAAATGTATCCAACTTATAAATATATTCAGTTACCATCATATATGACAGAGAAATCATAAAATATTCACATTTGAGAAGCTGGAAACAGTGAAAAGTTGTCATTTTTGCTTAAAGAAATGACTTAAATGATTAATCAAATATCAAAATAGTTGCTAAATAATTTTTTGTCAATTGATTAATTGACTCATCCTTTCAGCTCTAATCTACCTAAATGCTACACTAAATAGCATACTAATTAAATTAGGAAAGGTGACCCATTACATAATTTTACTACAATATTTGAGTTAATTTACTAAACAGTCAGATTTATCAGTGAAATGTGATGCAATTGCAGGTTTATAGCCTGTTTTATTGTAGCTTTTGCAGAGAAATCCTCCATCACATCAGCAATGGATGGCATTACTGAGAGCTAATTACTACAGTGCCACCATCAATGTCAGGCTTAGAGCTGGGTGTCATTTCAAATCTTGTTATACTGGTGCTAATATGATACCTGAGTTTTGGCACTGATATCTAATTTAACTTTTTTCATTACCTCACAATGAGGAATGTCTAAAAAAAGTGAAGCCAATGCAGAAGTGCCTAAAACTTGCATTAGCCAGCAGTGGGCGACTCCAATGGTTGCAAAAAGAAGTCTGATTGTATAGAAGTCTATGAGAAAATTAACCTACTTCTCACTTTATTTATTTCAGTACACATTGTAAACATGAGTTTATGGTCTCAGTTACTAGTTTCAAGTCTTCTTCAATACAACATGATGTTCATATAGTAAATTATGGACCCATTTAGAGTCAAATAGACCATAAAGCAGGGTATGCTTTAGTGCGTGGCTACCTTGTAATTGACAGGTCGCTACCACGGCGTTGTCCGGTCTGGGAGTTGTCCGTGTTTTCGTCTTAGAAGTTTAACTCTTTCACAGTGTGTTTTCATGAAAGTTAATTATAACTCTTGGCGTTCAATAGTACTTAGCTTGAAAGCTCAGAGTTCACGAGTTTTGACTTGATTACTGACATTGTCAGGAATGGCGCAGGCCATGGAAGTTAATTTTTCAGTACATAAGTGAATATATTGTAATTTTATTGTGCTACTTCGTAATTTTATGATGTCTGAGGAAAATGTTGATATTCCCAACGGCCTCATCTTTTTCCTCTGTCATTATGCCTTTGCATTTACTGCATTATGTTACCCACTTGCTAGCTTGCTAAATTGTTAGCCTCTGTGGCTTCTAGACATCGACAGTAACGTTAATATTGCCGTTGCTTAGCAGCGGTGTTCTCAAGACTTAACCACTTTGAACGCCAAGCATATCGTGCTCCGATGTTGTACATACGAGCTCACAAGTTTCATTTGAAGGCACAATATATTTAAAGCACCCATAAAGAAGAACTTTGCCTAAATAAAATGCAATCTAAATTTCGCAAAACAATTATTAATTTCAGGAAATATCTAATCAAGGAATAAGTAAACAAGAATCTGAACAAGCATTCAATGCCAACTAGACAGATCATTACTTGGGGCTACAGACATATTTCAGTCAGTACTCAAAAAGTATTGACCTCGATATCCTGTCCATACAATATTTAAAACCTATGAGCAACCGTAATGTTCAAGGCCATGATGACTTATCTGACAGACTCATTTTGAATCTTTTGTCTTGTGACCTTTTGTGATATCAGCATGTAGTCGATGTGCCGTTCTGTCTCTGACTTATCAAACCTTCAAACTTGAGGCACTGAAGACTCTGCTTTGCCCTCTCAGGTGTGCTTTCTGTCTCCCAGTATTTAAAAGTTGCGGTTTGAATGAGTCATCTGTCATTTAACAGCTCAAGTATGGACGGATATGAGTAAATGGGTAGTTATGTTGCCATAGATGGTATGTTATGAGTGACTCACTTCTATTGCCTCATGACTTATGTTCCTTTTGTCGACTCAGTTTCCTATCATTCAGATAAACAAAGTATTGGGTGACTGTAAAACTTATTCATCCATGGCGAGTGATAGCTGGAGCGCTCCCTTGGTTTGGTGGCAGTATGTTTGCATTCTCCAAATACTCCTGGACTCTGTACCAGGTTCTAGTCTGGTCTGTTTAGGTTTTTCTCTTACCTTTATTTCATCAATTTTTTAAGAAACTGCATTATGAGTTTGTAAACCCAGGATTTGGGTAGAGCTGAGAAGAAACATATCAGTAACATCTGGAGCTGTCCTCTGCTGGCCTGAAGCTGGATCTGTGTTTACAATCACCACATCCTTTTAATGTATGGTCATAGTGAGGAAGAGAGAGGAGACAGTGAGATAACTTCCGTTCTCCCTCCCCTGCCAGAGGCATCCTTTATTTTTATTGGACCTTTGAAATGGTCAGAGTCTAGTCATGTGATCCTGTGGGCCAATGGGATACCTTGTTAGGAAAGCTATGGGGGGGGGAGCTTTAACATGCTGAATTCACTGGATGATCTCAACTAGAAACCCTAAAAATATCCTCTCGAATCCTAAATCGCCTCCACACAGCAGCGATGTAAAATATAAAGAATTTGTCCTTGTTTAGTTGCAAGTATTTCCTCCTTGATTGTTTATTTTTGGGTGCATGTTTGTATGTTGAGCCTAATTACAGCGGGTACACTTATTAACCGTTACAGTTCATTGTTATTAAGGGAAATCATTTAATACACAGAGAAGTCAACATAGTCATACCTGTGTGCATTCCTTAGCACATCCGCCCCTTGAATCATCTTTACTTGTGCTCAGAAGCTCATTTCTGTTTTTGGTTAGATGATCACACTGCTTCTTATGGAGTCAGACTTGCACACAAACAAGCTGTTCAGCAGAGCTCACGAGATCTGTCAGGACACCCCAGGTGGAGAAGTGAGGTGTAGTGCTACTGAAGTGGAAGAGTTGGCAAAATAACTTGGAAAAGATATTTCACCCTTCCCATCCACCACCACCACCACCTGTGCTGAGGGGGGAGAGAGAGAGAGAGAGAGAAGGGAAAGCCCAGCGCTCAGCCAGCCGGGCTGTTGCAACAGGAAACGAGGGCCATGACTAACATGACATGATGTGGAAAATAAGCAACACACTCAAGCATGACACCGTCTCATTGACAGTGTCAGAGCAGCAATATTCTTTATCTCTAGGACTCAATGCAGGGTGGTGTATCAGTGTCAAACACCAAGAGCTGATCTGAATAAGTTGTATTTAAAGAACTAATAAGGCAAAGATAAGGACATTGACAAAAAGGGCTGGGTATCAAACTTAAATACTTTTTTGGTACCAACCAAAATGTGTCCATAAAACCGCCAAGCACCAAAAGCTGCCATGAGGTATCTGGTCAGATTTCTGAATCTGATCTGATTTATTCTTTGGTCAGATTGTTCCAGATTTCAATCAAACTGTTGCCAATTTTAGACTAGGGATGCACCAATCCGACTTTTTCAGTCTCATTACCGATAGCGATACCGGGGCTTCAGGTATCGGCCAATACCGAGTACCGATGCAACCAGTATTTAATTAATAAGATGTATGCCTCACTGTATGGAAGTGACTGGGATAATTTATTTATGTGTAAGGCAACATCAGGCTTGACATAAACATTGCTTTCCTACCTTTGTAAAACTAAATGTGACTAATAAATATATAGATATAAATTTACTGAAGTGTTATTTATCATTAAAATAATAAATTGTACACCAGCAAAAAAATCTTCAAAATTAACAGGAATTACAATTCAGGTGTAAACCTTTTTAATGCAGCAACAAATTGGTCAAAACCTAAACAGGAATTTATATTCCAGTATATAATGTACATAGTATATAAACATAGAATTGAATTGAATAGATCTGCCCCATTGTCACCGATATCCGATCCAGCTATTTGAGTCAATATCGGCCCGATATCCAATTCGGTATCGGTAAAGTTATTGTGCGTCTGCTTGTGCTAAAATAGCATTTGACATTTTGCAACTTCAGAAAAGCTGAACTGATTAGGTGATTAATTGATTTGTCCATCGTCAAGCAAGAAAAACTAACAATTTTAAATTAATTAATTGTTTATGTCACTTTTTAAGCAAAAATGCCAAAGATACTTTGGCTCTAGCGTATTAAATGTGAATATTTGCTGTTCTTCTTAGTCTTCTATGCTAGTAAACTGAATAGTCCCTTTTCACATCAGCCATTTTGACATGTCATTGCAGGGCAAACACAGGTCTAATGAATAACATTAATTATGGTCCTGTTCCATTGACTGGTATTGTGCACGCTGGCTCACTGGAATGGCTATGACAACACTAAATAGAGCGGGACCAAAATTAATGTTATCAATTACACCTGTGTTTACCCTGCAAAATGGCTGCTATGAAAAGGGCATATACTCCGGGATTTGGGACTGTTGGTCAGAAGAAATGGTGCCTTCAAATGGGATCGTATTTACCGTGTTCACGAGAAAGAGTCCATATGAACGCCCCCCTCTTGTGGTATTCACGACCTCGTAAGTGGAACGTTTTTGAAAGCTCCAAGTTCACGAGTTGTGACGTGTTTGTTGACATTGGAAGCTAATTTTTCGGTGCATATTAAGTTAATATATTATAATTTTAGTCGTATATTGTTTTTCTTTGTAATTTTATAATATGTCTGAGGAAAATGTTGATATTCCCAACGGGCTCATCTTTTTCCTCTGTCATTATGCTTTTGCATTTCCTGCATTATGTTAACCACTTGCTAGCTTGCTAAATTGTTAGCCTCTGTGGCTTCTAGACGCCGACAGTAACCTTAATATTGCCGTTGCTTAGCAGCGGTGTTCTCAAGACTCAACCACTTGAACGGCAAGCATACTATGTACACGATTTTCCATGTTGTAAACACGACCTCACGAGTTACATTTGAAGGCACCAATACAACCATTGTGAAGAAATCACCTTTGGATCCAGGAAATTTTAATGGGCAATTTTTTACATTTTTGTCTCTTAATCAAGGAAATAATCGGGAGACTAAAGTTCAATATTTGAATGTGAAACTTTTGCCTGAAGCACACTGTTACTTTGGTTAAAGTCCTTGTCAAAGTTGTCTAACCACACTGCTTCTCTTTAGGCGAACCTATACCAGACCTTTGCATCCGAGTCTAATTTCAGCTGCATATTTTAAAGATATTCAAGGGAGGGGGGAAGCATTACACATGGCTCTCGAGGCCAAAGAGGGAATCCTTCTTGATTACTGGCAGAGAGCAGCAGGGTGGGAATGGGAGTGGAAGTGAAGCGGTTACAGGACTCTGGCATTTACAGCTGCAGTGCGTGGAAGGGGAGTTACTGTAGTTCTGCAAGGGGACTCCAGAGATGGGAGTGTGTTGGGGCGCCTCTGCTGCTATGCACATATGGATTAATCATGACTCACATCTCTCAGACTCTAGTTCTCCCTCAACGCCACCCCTTTTTACTCCCTTTCTCTGCCACTCCCTGAACTAAGCAGCAGAAATACTCATCTCTGTACTCTCTGAATAAAACTTTCGCAGCTGCTGTCAACTGTTTAGGAGAGCGGCGGTGTTGAAAGCACGAAGCTCAGTTGTTGGTCTGATTTGTCCTCCCTCACATGGGCCTCCTGAGCTGAGCTCCCAGCATGCTGCTTGTGCTCTGTTATATGCATTAGGAAAAACCTACAGGCACGCTTCCAGTGAGAGGGAAACGTTGGTGTCATCATCTAATTCTCTTAATAACATGGTAGCGAACATTCCCAATCACAGATGTCTTCCCCTATACACAGCCTGGCCTGTATAGCTGCTGCCCCTATACACTGCCTGTGCATTCAGATTTTAGATAGAACTATATTTTTTAGGGTGTGGATTCTGCCTCGAGAACACGTGTACTGGTATCTTGGGTCTTGAGCCTTTAGCTTTACAGCCTAATAAACCAATAGAGTTGACTCCTTGTGTGTCCTGTGTTTGTTGTAGGATGCTGTCGGGGCTGAGCGAGTGGTTCTGGCAGGAGCGGCTGTGGTTTCCGAAGGGCCTGGGCTGGGCTGACCTGGAGGATCGGGATGGACGAGTATACGCCAAAGCCCAGGACTTGTGGGTGGCGCTGCCCATCGCTCTCGTATTCCTCATTATTCGTCAGGTCTTTGAAAGGTCAGTCCATTTTTCACGCTGTCTTACTGGATATCTGTGCCCCTCATCTAAGTCTTTGGTTATTAATTCAAACATTCGCTTCCTCTATATTTACACATTTCTTTTCTGTCCAGTCCAGCTGCTTCCTTTTCTTTCTCCTTTTGTCTGCCCATCGGTTATCTCATCATCTGACCTCTAATTACATTGTATTACTCCAGAATTTTTTTATCTCAGCAATGATTTAATGTTCCCTATGCTGCTGTGCCCTACATTATATTAAGTAAAGCTCCATTCTTCCAAGTGACTCATATTGTTTATCATACAAGTACAGTGTTCCTGTTGTCGTTACAAAGTCCACCTGTGTTTTATCGCTAATGCCAAGAAGCTCTCTTCCACATTATTGTTTTTGTTTTCCTAACTCTAATCCAATCATAAAGTGGGATAACTGAAAATTTAATAAATATGATAAGAAACAAACAAAAAACATTATTATTACATTTACTTATATAAACATGAATGATACTTGTTGCTCTTATTGTTATCACGCTACACATGGCATTGAGGCCTTCACTGGGCAATGTAATCATTTTAGTATTTAACACTATCCTTGCGTCACCCTGACTTTCAGCATCTTAATCTCTCAACGTATCCTCATACAACGGTTCGTTTGATATCTTACGGAAAGTTATTCCTCATTTTTCATGCATTTTCCTACGAATGTTCAGCAACACGTGACACACATGTCAATTTCCGCTCGTTACATGCATACAGTCTTTTGAAATAAACTTCCGTTTAGGTTAACAAGCAAAACTACTTAGTTAGGATTAGGAAAAGATCATGGTTAGGGTTAAATAACTCAGGAAGTGGCGTAATTTAAGTATGGAAGTTACGCGACAAATGAATCAACGTAGACTTCTGTTTTCATATGGGGTACGAACACCGGTCTCCTGGGCGAAAGTCCGGTGTTTTCTCTTTTTTAACTACCCATCCACCCCAACCTGCTCCCTACGTGGCGTTTGATATTCTTTATACTTCCTGGTTCACGATTACGTGGATTACATTCAAATGGATTTTGTGGGATACAACGAGTTATTACTTTTCGTAGGTATAGCTACAACGAGTGTATGAGAACAGCCTGAATCTCTAATGACTTAAATTACTTTTTATGTCTACCAGCTTTGTTTACCTGAAATTTTGAAAAAAAGTTTCCATGATTGCATCTGTACTGTCTTTAACTTCTCTACATTTCATCTCCTTTTAATCTTGACAACCTTTTTTGTGATTGCAGGACGGTGGCGACGCCCCTGGCTTCTCTGCTTGGGGTGAAAGAGACAGTGCGGCTCAAAGTCCCTCACAATTCCACACTGGAGTCCTACTACTGTAACATTACCAAAAACCCCAAACAGGTACATGTTCGCACACACCCATACACACTTCAAAAAAGACAGAGCGTGCTGTGTGTGTTGTCAGGAAATTAAATACTGAAATCTGACCTCTTTGTGCTGTTCTCAGACTTCAATAGCAAGTCTTTGCAAGCAGACCGGCCATTCAGAAAGACAAGTGCAGCGATGGTTCAGGAGACGAAGGAACCAGGACAGACCGAGTTTGCTCAAAAAGTTTCGAGAGGCCAGGTAAACATGCACACACACACACACACACACACACACACACACACTTACATACATATAAAAACATAAAAACATATACGGACATATGTCTATAGAGCTATGGAGCAGGTTGAAACAGCTGCAAACCGTTGCGTTCCTCGGGCTATATGAGCACATATCTGAGGGCAAAAGTAGCCCTCTATTTTTAACATGCACTCATTACAATGCCACTCTGCTGCTACCATGCCTGTAGCCTCAACTTTCCTCACACACGCACAAATCCAACCATCCACACTCATTAGCCGGGGCCTCTGCAACAGAGACTCCGTCACTGCTGTTGGTTATTTTTATGTGCGAGCATTAATTGAGTTAAACCAACAGCATGACACTTAGAAAATATGTACAGTACTACAGATAATCATATCTACAAGAGTGCCATAAACAGCGGCAGATAGCATAGTACTGTAAGCATCATACAAAGGCAAACGTTCAGTACCATGCATGTAGACAAACACTTCTATAGCTGATCTGTTAATACATTATTCCACCCCATGTGTTGTGTTCAATGTATAACTTCTCTGTAGTGACGTGACTATCATTAGCTTCATTGTCATGGTCATTGTTCATGTGTGTTGACGGATCCATGAAACCCTTTTTAAATCTTTTTTTTTTTTTAACGTGACTTAAATGATGAGTTCACCCAAATTACAAGAAAACACATACCTCATTGGGAGCAGTTTTCACTGGAACTAAAGATATACCGGTAGTCTCTATAAAAGTCATTCTTGACTTTGTGTTTTCTGAGCACTTTCACATTTTAAAGGATAGGTTTGCATTTTTTCAAGTCTATTTTAAGACAATTGTTGTCCATAAAGGCCCATAAGCTTGCTGTAATAATAATCATAATAATAATAATAATAGTAATGGACATTAAAAGATCTCTTCAGTGATGTTTCTGTTAGGGCTGTTTTTGTCAGCCTATAAAAAGTGTTGACCGTGTGTTCTGTTATCCACATTAACGGTGACACTGTTGCTGAGTAATTTAACATAATTTTTAAGCGATATGAGCTCAACAAATTAAATTCAACTTGCTTTCATTGTGTTGTGATGGAGACAGAAATCTTGAGAAAGAGAGATAACTCAAAATCTGAGCAAATTAAACCAAATCTATCTGCATGAATGAAAGTTTTTTTTTGTAATTTTGGTGAAGTGACCCTTTAATCTGCAAGAAGATGACTCAGGCGGGTGTGTTAATGTCTCTGCATCTGCTGTATATGTGTGGTTGGATGATGATATTTAAGAAGATTGTTGTTCCGCATATGATGCTTGTGTGAATGTGTGCAGACTTGCATGTGACTGCATTCCCCGGTTATGGTGTGTCTCTCGCTGTGCGTGTTGCGACATTTCTCTTCTGAATCAGTCTGTTGTTTGTGCCCACACAACAGGCTTTCTGTTACTCTCCCTTATTTCCCCCACTGGTGTATCTACCTCTCACACTCTGTGTATCTTCTTTCTCTGTGTTCACTTTTCTGTTGTTATGTGTGTTTGTGTCTGCTGCTGTGTTTCCCCTCTTATCACCTGTACGAGAGGCTGTAGTGAGAGTGACCCCTCACTGTCTCTGTTACAGGATATTCACAGGGAGGAAACTGTCTGACAGCGCTCATTGTGTGTCAGCACGTGTTTGGCTGTGTGTGTGTCCTGATTTGACATTCTCAGTGCAGTTCACCAGATTTTTCCAGACTGTTCATTCAGCCTGGCATTTCTTTCCAACTGGCATTCTTGTGTGTTTGCGACTGTGTGAGCGTTTGTGATGTGTTTAAGTGTCTGCAGGTAGAAAATGTGTCTATTGTCTTTTCCCCATTGACTGAGTAGAAAGTGTGTTTGTATGTGTGTGTGTTCTCTTGCAGTTGGAGATTTACCTTTTACCTTCTTGCTTTCATTGCTGGCCTGGCCGCCCTCATCGATGTGAGTACTGCCATGTTAACCTCAACCCCTCCTCCTCCTCCTCCTCCTCCTCCTCCTCCTCCTCCTCCTCCTCCTCTCGTCTCCATATGTTCACATGCTCATTTGTCACCTGCCCTGCCATCGTAACATGACAGTTTCCACGGTAGTTTGTCTTTTTTTGCTGTGATAACCTCACCTCTCGCACTGTCAGAGGGGCAGCGTTGACTCGTTGCCATGCAGTTGATATAAATACACCTGTCGAGCTCTGCTGTCTCATTCACAACACATCTCTCCTTCCAGAAACCTTGGCTGTATGACCTGAAGGAGATGTGGCAAGGCTTCCCTGTGCTTGTAAGTCTCTAGGATGGTTTTTTACACTGAATGCACCAGGGTTTCTGCAGAAAAGTCTTAAAAAGCATTGAATTCCCTCACAAAAAGGCCTTAGAAGGCATTAAAAAGTTTTCTTCAATGAATATTTTCTCTACCAACTGAACGTTTTTTGCCACTTATCTTGGTCCAGGTCATTGTTAATTGATTCATTATTTTACTTGGAATTATTGTTTTATACAGCTGGGAAGTACTGACAAAATGTGATATAAATTTAGATAAAAACTATTATACTAATAATAGTCTGCCTTATTGTCCTTTCCATCATTCTTTGACTGGTATGACCGTGAAAAAGGTATTAAAGTGTAGAGATGTTCCGATACCATTTTTTCCTTCCTGATACCGATACCTGAACTTGCGGCACCGGTCGATGCCGAGTACCGATCCGATACCAGCGTGATAAATATAATATCTTCGTCACTTTTGGGCTATCTTTTTGGAATTTATTTCGTTGTTGGAATGCAGTTTTCAACGTTTGTTGCTGCGGTTTGTCCTTTTTTTCCCCTCTGCCTCGGAAGACGTTGTGCTCTTTCACATGATGCGTCTTCAAATGTTTTATAAAATTGCTGGTGTTGAAATTGGCAACACATACTGTACATATCGCCGTTTTACTGTTGGATTTTCTACTCTGAAATATTGCTACGTCACATGACAAACTACTTGCAATCAGTTCTTCTTCGCTGCTCTAAAAGAGTAGTTGCCAGTGGCAGCCATGATACATCCAGGGCGACACAGTGAAGGCTACTGTTTTGGAGCAGCGAAAAATAATTGATTTCCGGTTAAACAAGTTGATTTATTTCTGGGTTAATAAATGATGGTATCGGATCGGTGCATAGACTGGTGTACTCGCCGATAACTAACACAGAATTTTGGGCAGTATTGGACGCATTTCCCATACCAGTATCGGTATCAGGACAACTCTAAACTTAACTAAATTGCATTATATGTGGTGTTAAAAAGTCTTAAATTCGGTTTGGTGAACACTGCAGAAACCCTGATACACAAATCACAAGACATCCTCCTAATACAGAGTTACAAATAGAGCTGATATCATTAGTTAATTCATTTAGATAATTGGTTTAAGTAAAAATGCGAAAAAAATCAACCGGTCTGTCTCTGTCTTCTGTAATAATCAACATAATATCTCTGGGTTTTGGACTCTTAGCAGTACAAAACAAGCATTTATAAAGTGCTAACCTGGGCTCTAAGGACTTGTAATGGACATTTTTAGAGTGATGATAATGGTTTAGTTGAAGCCCTATAGTTCCCAATATAGATTTGCTCACATTGGTGTACTGATTTTGAAAGTAAAGCTCTGTTTCCTCTCCGTCAGACTCTCCTGCCATCTCAGTATTGGTACTACATGATTGAGCTGGGTTTCTACGGCTCTCTGCTCTTCAGCGTGGCTTCTGATGTCAAACGCAAAGTAAGTGAATTTATCTCTCAATAGTCACTTATATATGGTCTTTACATGATAAACTGTTCTCAAGAGGAAGACAAAGTCTGTTCTTACTCTGATAAGTTTGACATCTGGCATGGACTGTGGGCTGGACATTAGACTGTTGTTACACGTGTGTTTGTGTATGTGTGTGTGAATATTTGGACTTTGCTCAGCCGGGGTCAGCTGAGCGCAGTGGGGGGAAATCTTGCCAAAAAGGCACAATGTGTTCCTCCAACACATTGTTCTAACCTACATGCCCCTTAATCAGGATTTACCACTACACACACAAACACACACACACACACACACACACACACACGCACACTAAAAACATGCAACACACAAATATATATTCCCAACAATTTTGTTGTCTCAGCATAACAACCATGTCTCCTTTCGCTTCCTCTGTAGGACTTCAAAGAACAGATTGTTCACCACGTGGCGACCATCCTCCTCATCAGCTTCTCCTGGTGTGTTAACTACATCCGTGCAGGAACTCTCATCATGCTGGTCCACGACTCCTCCGATTACTTCCTTGAGGTAAATGTCATTCATACATTCATAGTATATCGATCAGCACATGCTGCATCCCCACTGAGTTTTACGTTTAGTTCACACATGATTCACTGATGACATACTGCCACCTTGTGGAGGAAACTACACTTTGGTTATCTTTAGTTGAATAGAGGCAAACTGGATACCATTTTCATTATTCAAACAAATACATGATACTTTTATCTTCAACTTGCTTTAACTTCCTGTTAAACACATTTTCTTTCCTTCTCCCTCTGACAGTCTGCAAAGATGTTCAACTATGCCGGGTGGCGAAATGCCTGTAACTACATCTTCATTGTATTTGCTGGAATCTTCATTATCACTCGGCTGTTCATCTTCCCCTTCTGGTACACACACACACACACACACACACGTGTTATAAACAATTGTTTTATTGTGTTATTGTAATATGCACCTGTGTGTTAATTAAGTTACCTTCTCCTTAATCCTCAATATCTCTATTGCAGGATTATTTACTGTACGTGGGTTTACCCAGTGACAATCTATGAGCCCTTCTTTGGCTACTACTTTTTCAACGGACTTCTGATGACTCTGCAGTGTCTACATATCTTCTGGGCTGTCCTCATCATACGCATAGCAATCCGCTTCCTCACCCACAATGTAAGCAAACAAAGAAATCAAATGCGAAGTTCAATACTCTGTTTATTCATCCATTTATTCTTTGAAATTTCAGCACTCACATCACATCTTCATCATCCAGCACTGATTCAAATACAAATATACAGTAAATAAAGATAAGCTAGAAATAATACTAGAAATGGCAAAAATGAAATGTACTACAAAAGAAGTTGAAGTTAAAATGAAGTTCCTCGAAGAAATTGAAGTTTCAGTGTAAGCATTCGTAAGTGTTAATTTAGGTGTTAAGCGCTGAGTGAAGTTGAAATGAAATTGCTGACATGAGTTGAAAAGGGAAAGTGATGAATTGAGCTGGAAGAGTCAGTTGAAGTGAAAGTCCTGAGAGAAAGTAGTGCCAGTTCAAGTTTATGAACTAATAAAAACATGTCAGTTGAAGTGTAAACTAAAGTGCAAGCACTGAGAGCAGTTGGAGCAAACTGTATAAACACTGAAACACTGTCAGCTGTGAAAGGAGTTGGAGAGTTTAAGTGTAATCACATAAAGCAGATGAACTCACAGTCAAAGCATTGCACTCCTGTAACATTGTCAGACTCACGATGAACAGTTTTTAAAAAATCATCAAAATCGATGCAGCAGAACCAAAGATATCGTCTTCTTTAAAATCATAGAAGTTTAAGAGCTCACATCCACATCATCCAGCAAGGACAAACAGAAATACCCATCCATCCATCCATCCATCCATCCATCCATTTTCTTCCGCTTATCTGGGGCCGGGTCGCAGGGGCAGCAGGCTTAGCAGGGAATTCCAGACGTCCCTCTCCCCAGTAACGTTTTCCAGCTCTTCCTGGGGGACCCCGAGGTGTTCCCAGGCCAGACGAGATATATATTCTCTGCAGCGTGTTCTGGGTCTACCCCGGGGCCTCCTACCAGTTGGCTGTGCCCGGAAAACCTCCAAAGGGAGGCGTCCAGGAGGCATCCTGATCAGATGCCCGAACCACCTCAGCTGGCCCCTTTCAACGCGAAGGAGCAGCGGTTCTACTCCGAGCTCCCTCCGGATGTCTGAGCTCCTTACCTAGCCAGCCCTGACGTCTGTTCTAACTGGTTGCCGGCTGTAGTCTTTACAGTGTGTTCAAGTGCAACTTGTCGCCCAAAACAAAGGCGACGTGAGGCGACGCAACAAGCGGCCTTCGTCGCCGCTAGTTCTCTGATGTCGGGTTGGTGTGTCCCCAGCTGCCACCCCACGAAGGAAGCTCAAATATTGATACCCACAAGTTCAAATATAACGCTTAAAAACTATAACTACATGCAACATAAGAATATATTGCATACAAGTTATGAAAGAAATATGCATCATATATAATACATATTTAAAATTCATGTCATTTTACAGATCTCTAATGCACAACCAGATGTGCGTGCGCGCACACATACACACACACACACAAACACACACATATTTTCATGCATGCAACTGGATGGTTTGAGTTTGTTCTGACACTGGCCAGAGCTCCAGTACAGTTTGAGCATTGATTAATGACGTTTTTCGGCCTCTTTTCCAGGAAAAAGTGGACGATGAAAGGAGTGACAAAGATGAAACAGATGAATCAGAAGAGGAGGAGGAAGAGGAGGATAAAAAGAACATGAAGAAAAATGGGCCGGTGCAGAACGGCCACACAGTCCACAACAACAACCACAACAAGACAGAGTGAAAGCAAACAAGTGTCGGGACGACCGAATGTGAGAAGGACTCATATCCCTCAGTGGGGGAGCAGGAGGGAGAGATGAACAGAGAGAGAAAAGAAGAAGGGATTGTGGGTTAGGGAGGGGGCAAGTCATTCCCTTAAAACCAAGAACAGCAGGAGGAAATTTGACACTGTTACTTTTGCACAACACAAAAACACACTCACACACGTTCATTCGTACTCTTAGAGGGCACAGAGATCCAGCAGATGGTATACACTACATTAAGTGGCATAGCTCTTTTGCTTTGTCATTAGAGAAAAATGTATCGTCGTCAGTCCCAAAATTTCAAAGAGACAGGGGAGAAAATGGACAGAGGAGGGGGGTGATGCTGCTTCTACTTTAGCTTTCCTTGTTCTGTGTGCCTTAGAGCCAGCTAACGGCTGTTAAAATGCCATTTTTAAAAAGCTTTCTGCTTTAATCTTGTGTTGCGTTGTTGCGTTGTTTCGTTGCACCTTTTTTGTTTCCTAATAGAAGAACAAAAGAGAATGAGTTTTAAGAAAGCGAGACATTGGGGCATTTAATTCCCTAATTTTCTGTCTATGCAATTACGTAAGTGTTCAGCTATTGCAACGTCTTTGCACAAACATACAGTGTCTCTTATGTACTGTAATAACTTGCAGTAGGACTGAGTGCCTCTGCTCTCCAATGCGGCCTGTGCCATTTATAAATTAGCCTGCCTTGTAAGGTTTAAGCAGTAAATTTGGGGTCAGTTTTATACATAAAATCAAGACGATTTCTTGTTTTAATTTCAGTTCTGTTCTTAATCCAGCAGCTAATTATGTTCATTACCTTCCTCCAAAAGAGATGTCTGACTTGCAAAGGTTATCAGTCTCGGTTCTTTGCTATTTGATCAGTCAGAAATACCCAGAATCACTGCAATATAATTCACAGCTTCCTGCTAGTTCAGACGAAGCTGAATGTTTTTCCTCTCTGGTTTGGCTGAAGCTGTTTGATTCAGTTCAGAGTCTTGAATCACGCTGATGCCGCCACCCACTGAAAACCGATGATGACTCTCAATAAAAATCATGGCGCAAGTGGTTTGCTTTGTTGAAAAGCAATGGAATGGGACAGATTTCCAGATTTTACAAACGTGGGCCAGATTTCTTCAATCCACTGCCTTGTAGCCGGGGTTGTTTGTTAACCTGGGTTAGAATTTTAAGTGTTGATCTAAGTGAATGATTTTAGGTATGATTGTGTGTATGAAACGGGTTTTACAGGTTATTTGATGTTAAGGAGGTAAAATATACTGAAATCAATTTTTAGCAGTTTAGTGTTTGTGAGGGAATCAAGAGATGAGTGTTGCAGTTTTGTTGTTATGCTTTAAAGTTGTTTGTACGTCAAGTGCCTTATCTGTAATGTATGGGAAGCTCTCTCTCCTGTCTTCATGTCCGCTTGTTTTCTTTCCTGTCTCCACCTCACATCACAGATCCAACTCCAAGACTAGTATCTCCTCACTCCTCTCATCTCATCCATCACTCACTCCTATTCTTTATAAATTACCTTCCTCTCAGACTCACCCTCATTCCACCACCATGTTTATTTTTTACTAACTCAGACCAACCAGCAACCTCTCTTCCCGGTGATACAGAAGAAACAGCTGTGTCCTAATTACAGTGTTATTTTTTTTCTTATTTTGTATTTTTTTTGTTTAATGATGCCTAAGTATTGTTATTAATAATAAAAGCAAAGATCATGAATCACAATGAAAGCACTTTTTTTTTTTATTTGTGGGTCATGTCTGCAGTGCAAACATCCCACACAGTAAATCTTTTAAGTTTCTAAATCTCAGTAAATAAAACATTAGACCATTAAACACGATTTTGTCCCTTGAAACTCCATCTGGCATAACACATTATGACTTTTTACAGAGTTAAAACACAATAGCATGAACACAGTCCTTTAGCAGGAAATCAGTCATCCTGTTAAATCCTATTAATGTAGAAGAATACCAGTACCCATAGACCAAGTAAATTTACTCAATTACTGTTTACTTTGTGATTTACTTGGAATATTTCCATTTCCTGCAACTTTCTACTTTCACTGGACTACATTTCAGCGAGAAAAATTTACCTGTTTACTCCACTGCATTATTTGACAGCTGGAGTTACTAGTAAATACTATTCTAGACACAAAACAAATATGATAATCTAATAAAATATGAAGCAATGTTGTAGTTTAGTAGCATATAAAGTAGTTCAAATCTGCTCCACATTGACCAACTGCAACAGTGAAATACTGCTTACACATTAATGCATCACACTTTAATAGGCTACTCTGTCAAAAACTAAGCACAACTACAAGCCAAGTATACCTTTCAGTAGCCCTATAAGGCAAGAATACTTAAATATACTTTCATTAAGTGTATCTCCATCAAAAGATTAAGTACAAGTAGGCCTATAAGCCAAGTATACTTAGACTTTTCTGTATACTTGTCAGTATGAGCCAAGTATACTTAGACTTGTCTGTATACTTGTCAGTATAAGCCAAGTATACTTAGACTTTTCTGTATACTTGTCATGAGCCAAGTATACTTGGACTTGTCTGTATACTTGTCAGTATAAGCCAAGTATACTTAGACTTTTCTGTATACTTGTCATGAGCCAAGTATTCTTAGACTTTTCTGTATACTTGTCAGTATGAGAAAAGCATACTTAAACTTTTCTGTATACTTGTCACTATAAGCCAAGTATACTTATGTATACTTTTGTTAGGTATATCTCTGATAAGTAAATAAAAAGTAAACTGAACTTATGCTCTCTTATTTTAAGTGTAAAAGAAGTACACTAATAGCACACTTGAATAAACTTCTTTTTGGTAAGGGTATCTACAGTATATTGTCCTATAATATAACACTGAAAAGTGTCATTCTGCACAATAACAGCTTTTGATACTTGTATTTGATACTGTAGCTAGTTATTTCCATGAACACTTTATATAAAGGAAGACAATTTGCTTGTCACAGGGTGTTTTTATATAGTGTGGTATTGTTCAGTAGAGGAACTATATTAGAGGGGCGGAGCAAAACATGGATTTCCCAACATTTCAACGTCATTAGTATCTGGCTTGTGTGACGTCCAATAGAAAGAGGAGGAAAGAGAACTAGACAGCTTGTGCTCTGCTCAAGGCCTATAGAAGAAGGTTAGGACACGTGTCTTGGGGTGTTTGGTAGAACGCATGCGCAGTGTAACTCCATACAGGACCCCCAGGACTCTCACCAGGACTCTCACCAGGACTCTCACCAGCAGACTGAGGAACAGTTTTTCCCCCCAGGCCATCAGACTTTTAAATAGATAATTCATACGACACCTTCTCACACAAAAATATATCTTATACTGTATATATATATATACTGTATATGTTCTTAATATGCCCCTTGTACAAAGTATTTCCTTTTATAATTGTAATATAACTTAAAGAATTTGTAATTGTAATTGTAATACAACGTAATTGTAATTGCAATATAACTAATTGTAATTGTAATATAACTTAAAGTATTTCCTTTTATAATTGTAATATAACTTAAAATATTTGTAATATACGTAATTGTACTGTAATATAACTAATTGTAATTGTAATATAACTTAAAGTATTTCCTTTTATAATTGTAAAATATCCCAGCAAAAAGCATTTCACACGATTGTACCTGTATAACCGGCGTGCCAATAAACATCTTGAATCTTGACCAACTCCAACTCTGAGTTCTTTTAAATCAAAGCTTAAAACTTTCCTGTTTGCTGCTGCCTTTTATTAAACCAGATAATGATCTTATACTGCACTAGAGCTTTTACTCTTGAGTGTTATACTCTATTTTAGCTTCTATCCTAGCTTTTATTTTTAGCTTGTTTTTATTTTTTAATTTATTTTATAATCCTTAATGTTTTTATAACTGTTTTAATTATGTCTTAATGTTCTTGACTGTTTATATAAAGCACTTTAAAGGGACTGTTTGTAACTTTCTAAGCGTATAAATGTAGCGGGTCGGCAAACATGCGCGCTCGTGCGCATATGCGCGCTCGCGTGTGGCTGCTGTCTCGTCTCCTCTGCCTGCTCGCCTTCACTCAGACAGCGTGCGCGTTCTCGCGTACTCGCTCAGCCTCTAGACGTGAACGCGCGCTCACTCCACACTGCAGAAGAGTTAGTTTAGCTCTGAGAATATCTAGTGAATGAACAGTGGACGTTTGTGCAGAAATAAATGCTGCAGCTCCTCCAGACCAACAGAGGTTTCCCGTGTCTTGGGAAGTAACGGGGCTCCGCAGAGAGAAACGTTACCCTCTCGTTACCGACCGTTTGCCGGTGTCTTCCTGCTCTCTCCGGCTGCGGGCGGAGGGAGACGAGTTTCTCGCTGGGGAGCCCCGCTGCTGAAGCCTGCGCTGAGGCAGGAGAAGCAAACACAGTATCAGCATTGATTCATGGAGAGACCTTCGTCTGGTCAGCTAACATTACTGCCAAGCAGCTGAAATATAGAGTGATATTGTGCT
>CAKAKR010016940.1:651-13931 GCA_916700685.1 Adelosebastes latens
CTGCATCGATCGGTTAGTTAGTTTGTGTTATTCTGGGACTTTCTGATCTGAACTAGCATGGTGTCCACAGCAGTACATTGATTAGCTTCTTAGCTTTTTATGTAGTGTTTTATAATTTTATAATTTTATGGTTTATACTTATTTTATTTATCTTCATCATTTTAGTGTTTATTTTACTTTATTTCGTGTAATCAACATTTTAATGCTGATCATTATTATCTCTTTTATTCTATTTTATTTTATTAATATTTCATTATTTTAATACAATCTGATTATTTTGTTTTGTTTCTTAATTTTTATTTATTTAATTTTTATTGTTATTTTTATTTCCTTGTATTTTATTTATCTTTTATTATCTTAATTACCCATCTTTTATTGCTTTCTTATTAAATGAACTTTCATATTGGTTGTTTTGGTGTGCATTAGTTTAACACTCTTGTCAATCGTCTGTACAGCACTTTGAATTGCATTTGACTTGTTTAAAAGGTTCTATATAAATAAAGTTTGATTGATTGATTGATTGCTGCTAGTACTCCTGTCTGCTTCTCCAAACTGGGAGCACTCCGACCCCCAGGTCACATGGGAAAAAGTTTTTAGAAGAGCTTTAAGGGAAAATAGTATTTTGAACAAAATGTGAATGTTTGGATTTAAATACATGAGGAACGCCAGCAGGAAGCTACAGGATGATATAAAAACTTCAAAAAAAACAAAATAATGGACGCGTCCTTTAATTAAAGAGTGGATCCTGTAAACCTCTTTGTGTCAGAACGTAACGTACTCATTAAAGTTTACACGTTTAAATTGCTCTGGCGTCTGCTGGATTCCTGCAGACGACTCTCTGAGTAGTTTAAAAGAGACCTCCAGTACTCACCAACGAAAGAGAAGAAGAGAACGACGGAGCCCTCGATGATCTCCAGGCGGCGCTGTGACGCTCTGCTGGTCAGCCGGGTGGAACCGATGTTCTTGTTCCTGCGGGTGGCGTGCCACAGCGAGTGCTTCCCCGTCCACCAGATCCCAGCGACCAGGAAGAAGCTCCCAGGCAACGCGTGGCCCTTGAAGCTTCCCATCACGCCCAACACCTGAATCACAGCGAGGAGGAGATGAATCTGTTAGCAGTTGTTTCAGATAAATGCATCATTACAGAGTGATAATCAATGGAAACCATGATCCTTTACTTTATTTCTTCTTGCACTAAAACAGAAAACACAGAAATTAGGCTTTTATTCTCCTCTATGTTTCATCAGCAAGAAAAATAAGTTGGTTTCTTTTAAATGAAGGTAGTTAATATATCAAAATAAACAAGATCATTTCACCTTGTATACAGTTAGAAGTGTTCTTCTGTAGTGGGGGTGGGGGGGGGTTATACAGTATTTTTAGCATCGCTGGCAAATGTGAAGGAAAAATTGGAAAAATTGCCTGCAATTTAGTTAAAGAGCATAATCAGCTATAATTAGATAATTAGTGTGCGTGTGGCGACAGCCCTCCAGCTGAACTCAGTACCCGTGTGTCTAGAAAGAGAAAGAGACCTGTTTAAACATGTGAACCCGTCTGCAGATTTTTTGTTTGAGTTATTCACATTGATTGCCTGCTGTCCCTGGTTATGATTTATGAAATGCCATTTCATGCAATATTAAATAAATAAAAAAATATGGTTATGAAATAGGTCTTGAAATAAATAAATGAGGCAATAAATATATAAATAAATGTAAATATATAAATGAGTCAAAATAGTTTAATAAATAAATAAATATGCATAGAAAATAAATCCTGAAATAAATAAATGAGGCTAAAAATATATAAATACGTGTAGATATAATGAATATATCAATGGCTCAATATAGCTCAATAAATAAATAAATAAATATACCTATGAAATAAATCCTGAAATAAATAAATGAGGCAATAAATATATAAATAAATATAAATATAAATATATATAAATGAGGCAATATAGTTCAATAAATAAAATGCCTCTGAAATAAATCCTGAAATATATAAATGAGGAAATAAATATATAAATACATGTAAATATAAATATATAAATGAGGCAATGTCGTTAAATAAATAGAAGAATATGGCTATGAAATAAATCCTGAAATAAATGTAAATGTAAATGTAAATATAAATATATATATATATATATATATATAAATGAGTCAATACAGTTCAATAATTAAATAAAAAAACATGGCTATGAAATAAATCAGGAAATAAATAAATGAGGCAAGAAATATATAAATATAAAAAATAAATGTAAATATTAATTTATAAATGAGTCAATATAGTTCAATAAATAAATCTTTTTTTTTTTTTTTTTTAAAAAGGACATTAGCTAGGTTGCTTGTTCTTGTGCTTTGGTCTGAATCTGTCAGATAACCACGGCCCGTTCATTTGACAGAACAGAACTGTGAAATAAATGTGGCAAATAAAAATCCCCTGAAATAAATAAATGTTGCCCTTTGAATAAAATCCTATTTATTTATTTATTGACTCATTTATATATTTACATATACATTTATTTAAATATTTATTTATTACAGGATTTATTTCGTAGGCACGCAGGAGAAGTTTCAGTTGGTTGTAATGTGCAGCTTCACCACTAGATGCCACCAGATCCTCCAAACTGCTCCTTTAAACCTGCAGCTGACCAATGTGTGATCGTGTCTGTGGCTGCAGAACAACCAGCCTGTCATCACCTGCTGTTTATTCTCTCATAAGGGGAACAAACATGTGCACCATAAAAGGAACAAATAATCAAAAACAAACTGCGGTGCACTCTTTTATCTACTGTGTGTCCACTCTCGTGGTTGCACTGTAAATATATGAAATTAATAGTATAAAGAAACCTGTTTGACTCCTCTTAGTAACACATGACATACTGGACATGAATAGAGAGCAGAGAAGAAGAACAAGGTGCATCACGGCCGTGCTCTCTTTGTGATGGAGATGACCGACCGTATTCTGCCCGACAACAAAGGGAACCTTTTTAGGGATGGCTGAATACAAACAGATTGTTTGAGATGTTAAACTGAGCTCCTGTGTGTGTGTGTGTGTGTGTGTGTGTGTGTGTGTGTGTGTGTGTGTGTGTGTTTGTCCTGTTCAACCTCTCCAGACGGAGGAAAACACTTCAGTTCCCTCATCATGGCAATCACTCCCCACGTCTGCTGAGAGCTGCTGATTGAACGACAACATCTGGTGCAGCCTCAGCTGTTCCCACACTTCCTCCAAGTCGAGGATTTCAGCAAATTAATGCACATTTTATTATATATTATAGTGGTGGAAGAAGTATTCAGATCCTTTAGTGCAGTAAAAGTACTGTGGAAATACTCCACTGCAAGTAAAAGTCCTACTGTCGAAGTAAGAGTATCAGCAGAATGTAAAAGTATTGATGTTTCTCTAATATTCATCTTATATATATTCATCTAGTCCCTTATGCATATAGCTCTACGTACATAACCTCTCTGTGTATAGATATAAATATAACTCCACCTGTATATATAATTTATTCTTTATAATACACTACTTTTTATACAATATTTCATCAGTATGCATCTTATATTTAACTCTTATTCATCAGAATATAATATATATATCTATCCTTTGCACCATATCTGTATCTGTATATATTTCTATTTATATACACCACATATATCCTCATTTGTATATATTGTCTTTGCACTCTGGTTAGATGCAAAACTGCATTTTGTTGTACTTGTTGTACTACGTGCAATGACAATAAAGTTGAATCTAATCTAAAATGTTCCCTCTCAGTGTTTTACTATTATATATATCTGATGTTTCTGGATTAATATTAATATTACAGCTGCATTAACCTCCTGAGACCAACTTTGACCTCTGACCTCCAGATATGTGTGAATGCATTTGAAAGCAGGACTTTTACTTGTAATTGAGTATTTCTGTATAATGTGGTATTGCTACTTTTTCCCTCCACCACTGATTATATTTAGTCGGTAACATACTTGTTTGTTTTATTTAATATCAAATTATTAAACCGCCTGTGCATTGAGTGACGATGCTGAAACCTATGATCATATCTCCTTATCTTATTTACTTATATTTTTGAGGAAAAAAAAGCTTTTTATTAATGCAAGTACATAATTTTATTTCCAACATGTCTTATCTTTTTAATTAATTTCTTAATTTATTTATTTTGCCCAAGTTAAGACTACGCAAACATAAAAAATAAATAATTAATATACAGTGCAAGAAGAGGCAAAAAATATATAAATAGTGTTAAAATTTCACAATGTTATAGAGAACACAAGATTAATATACAGAAATAATATGACTATATAAAAGCGATGACAAACAATTAGAACAAAATATATATAATAACAATAACAATAAAGATATATATATAAAAAAAAATAAACATAACACTATGAGGGAAAAACATAAAATAAAAATAATGTTATTGCTTTTACTATTTCTTTTATAAATTTTGGGTATTTTATTTCCATTTTAACTTGTTTGTGTTGTTGTAATTTACTGATTTTATTTCATTGCAATTGTTTTTTATTCCTGTTTCAACGTGTAAAGCACTTTGTGATTTATTTATTTTTTAAGCTGCTGTTTAAATAAAGTGTATTATTATTATTATTATTATCATATATCTCTTTTTTCACAGTCCTGCATAGTGTGTGCAGATTAAGATAAATCATGTATATTTTTTAAATTTGTTGGAGACACCATGGAGATCCTTCATGGAGTTTTATATTCTATTTCAGGAACAACAAAAGCAGCTAAAAATTAACCATTTAAGGCCACAAAGTGCTGACTTTGTGTTTTCCTCTGGCAGCAGACAGACTGTAAAGTTTATGAAGAGACAATGAAAAGCCTAATAAACATAAAGAGTAACTCATTAAATGTATTAAAGTCTGTCATCAGAGATTATTGGGTGTAAAAATCAGCTTAAAGATGAGTCCAACATAAGAGCTTCTTTATATACTGTAAAAAAATAAATAACTTTTATGATCTTTTTATGAAGTAAAGGCCTATAACATATAATATAATAAATAGTATAATATAGGAAACAGTAGTTTTTATAGTATAAGGAGAGAAAAGGTGTTTTTTCTTACCAGGTCTGTTTGTCTCTGGAGATGAAAAGTTGAATAATCAGCCAGAAAAAGAATCAGATCATCTTCACTTTCTCATCACAATAATCATGTTTCTCCTAGATAATAGATGATTCTCCTCCTCCTCTGATCTCCAGCATGAAGACTCTGCAGAGTAAACATGAAGCTGGACCTGATCCGGGTCCGGGTTCCTGCAGACCTCCAGACCTCCAGACTGTTTCACAACCTTTTTCTCTTTTCTTTTTTCCTCAAATCTTTCCAACAGTTCTTCATCCTTCAACCTCCCAATAAACCATCCTATTGGCCTGCAGAGGAGAGCTGACGTCACCAGGCCGTGCTGTGATTGGCTGAGGTCTACGTCACTCTCAGGTGTCTTCTGTCCACGTGTGCACTTTCACTCCTCCTGCTGGCTCTCTGCTCGGTCTCTCCTGGTTCCTCCCTCTGCAAGGCGGAAACCGCTACTTTCCATCCAGCCGGGTTAGAGGGGGGGCCAGACAAGACCAGGACAAGAGATCCAGCACGTAGACCTTCTGATGCTCCAGCTGGAGGTCTGACTCACAGTGACTCAGAGCTGAAAGACCATCATGCAAACTTTAACCTTGTGTTAAATTATTATATATCACACATTTTTTATGTGTTCAAAATGTACCTTAAAGGTCCAGAAACCCTCACAGGTACTGCATTTAGCATAAAGATTTAGCATGTCCGAAAAAAAGTTTTAAAAAAAACATGTAAAAAAAAATTAATAATAAGTCTGAAAAATATCAACAAAAAAAGTTTTTAAAAAGTTTGAATAAAGTCTGAAAAAGTCTGAAAAATGTCCGAAATATTTCCAAAAAAAGTACGACAAATGTCAGACAAACCTCCAACAACTGTCCAAAAAAAAGTCCAAAAAAGTCCCAAAAAAAAAAAAAGTCCGACAAATGTCTGAAAAATATCAACAAAAAAAGTTTGAAAAAAGTTTGAATTTTTTTTTTTAAAAAGTCTGAAATAAATATCCGTAAAAAGGAAAAAAATTGTCCGAAAAATATCCGAAAAAAGGAAATAAAAAGGTCTGAAAAATGTCCGAAATATGTCCGAAAAAAGTACGATAAATATCCAACAAATGTCAGACAAATCTCCGACACCTGTCCAAAAAAAAGTTAAAATTTTTTTTCGAAAATGTACGAAAATGTCAGAAAAAAGTAAATAAAAAAAATCTGAAAAATGTCCGGCAAATGTATGAAAAAAAGTAAAAAAAATGTTCGAAAAATGTATGAAAAAAAGTCAGAAAAATATGCTCCAATCATAACAATGCAAACTGCAGCCCAACAGGCAACAACAGCTGTCAGTGTGTCAGTGTGCTGACTTGACTATGACTTGTCCCAAACTGCATGTGATTATCATAAAGTGTGCATGTCTGTAAAGGGGAGACTCGTGGGTACCCATAGAACCCATTTACATTCACTGATCTGGAGGTCAGAGGTCAAGGGACCCCTTTGAAAATGGCCATGACAATTTTTCCTCGCCAAAATTTAGCGTAAGTTTGGAGCGTTATTTAACCTCCTTCATGCACATGTCATACTACTTGGTACCAGTATCTTCACTCTAACTTTAAAACTGAGCCCGCTCCAACCTAAAAATCACAATTTGCATTAATGCATTAAAGAAATTAGTGTCGTTAAAACGAATTTGCATTAATATGTCATTATGACGTTATGTAAAACAGGAGGCTCAAATTTAAATAGTGACTAAAAAACTATAAAATGTGACGCGGCTGAGATACTGAACATGCTGACTGAGATGGAACGGAGCCATCATTAACATTATAGGTTACACCTGTTGTTTTACCTGCTTTAAGTCAAAGTGTCTGCCTTGAGAAAGGTCCATTATGGTACAGCCATTGTTATTATGGGATTTGCATACTTGTTATTATTGTACAGTGTGTACATAATCTGAACGATGAAATGAGATAACTGCTGTAAATGACACTTTAAAACACTGAAAAGTGCACGTTTGTTGAAAGCAAACCGCATTTACTGTAGCGAGGGAGTGTGACATCATCAGTGTGTTTATTGTCACTTCAGCCTTCACAGTCTTGACAATGAGATTTAAAAAAATGACTGTGATACCTCCCTATTATAATTGTATTAATCCTAACTAACTGTATTTTTGCTGCGGAGTGCTAATAAATTCACCTTGGTTGGACATAAATCCAAACAAGACGGTGGTAGATTAGATAGATCAGGATTTATTCAAGTAATATGTACATGAAAAGACAAATATTTGACAGTACCTAGAAATAAAATCACAATTTCATATTTATATGGAGGATACATTTATTATATACAGGCAGCCTGACACGCTGTAATCTCTCATTTGGTGCCACAAGAAGAAACACAACAGAGAGACGACTGGACCTCAAATGCAAAATATTCCACATGCAAAACAAAAAGCATTGATATGAGATAAGGCAGGACGACGGAGCAGATGGAGGATGAGATATGACGGACAGGAGTTCAGTTTTATAAGTTCAGAGGAAAACATGAGGATGATCTCACTCACTTTCAGATTGTCATGAAGCTCTCAGTATTAGTTATAAGTTCTAAGTTAAATTAGATATTAGACGAGGAGATCGATGCCACTCTTTCATGTCTGTACGCTAAGACGCCAGGCTGTTTTCAGTCTTTATGCTAAGCTAAGCTAAGCGGCTGCAGGCTGCAGTTTCATGACCTCCATTTATTTTGGTTTCTTTTGGCTGGATGACGACGAAAAACTTGAGTTGTGCTTCAAGAAGGAAACCCTTTTTCGGTGCGGATTTTATTTGCCAAGCTTGGGAGAGAAGGCAGAATATTGAGTTTAAAGGTCCCATGTCGTGCTCATTTTCAGGTTCATACTTGTATTTTGTGTTTATACTAGAACATGTTTACATGCTGTAATGTTAAAAATAAACTTTATTTTCCTCATACTGTCTGCCTGAATACGCCTGTATTTACCTCCTGTCTGAAACGCTCCGTTTTAGGGCATTTCAATGGAATTGCAACAGAATTGTGTTGCCTGGCAACAGCTTGGGTCCATGTTTACTTCCTGTCAGCTGATGTTATTTACATCCACTGCAACCAGGAATAAACTGGGACACATTTAGAATGTCTACGTTTAAAATTAAGTCAAGGGTCTAAATATTGTATATTTGTGACATCACGAATGGGCAGAAATCCTGACAGCTTGTTTCAAATGCAGAGTTTCTGAGTACGGGCTGTGTGTATTTCCCTGTGGATTGAGTGTTTTGATACTTTCACAGTATTTATATAGAACTTAAACCTGCTTTATAATAAAAAAACATGAAAATCTCACTTTTCTATAATATGGGACCTTTAAGACTGAACGACAGAATAACTGAATGTAATGAAATGTTTGACCACTGCAGCTGTATTTTTGTTGTCTTGTAAACCCATGAGGATCGGGGCACTTTGTGTGAATGACACGAAAATAAAGAAGAAATCATTTAACAGACAGACATTAGTATCGATCGCCTCATCTAACTCTCAGCAAGAAAGCAAATAAACTATGAATTATTCCTTTAAGGTGAAAGAGATGTGCAAAAAATGCAAATATAAGCAAAAACGATTTAAGAAATTTGCTTCATAAAACTGCAGGTTCAATGCAGAGTTTAGAAATTGTTTTTGACACGAACAAAATATGGACAAAAAGACTCGTATTCGGGCATTAATTTACACATAAAACTCTAATCTTCTATAAATAAACAGTGTGAGACTCCACCAAGTTACACGTTCTCTCTCTGAACTCTCATACAGTGTCCAGGAATGATCTGGATCAGTGGTTCCCAACCTGGGGTCCGGGCCCCCTTAGAGCTGAGGGTCACATGCAGGGATGGCAGGTGCAGGTGCAGGTCCAGGTGCAGGTACAGGACCGTTATGGGACCTGGATGCGGGACGAAGACCAGTAGAGGGGCTTCGGCATGAACACTTGGACACGACATGTGGGACACATCTGTTTTTTCCACAGCCACTGCTCCATGCACTGAAACACATTTTAAAAGACGTTATTATTATATCTCTTTGTACTATTTATAACCCAGGCTGAATGTTTATGATTTCTATTGATTTCCCTCACTGAGGCCAGGAGCTCATTCACAACATGATATAGTAAACGTATACACTCACACTGACCTCTATGGAGGATGGAAGCTGCCAAAATAAATTAATAAATGACTCGATAAATAAATGAATATGCCATTAAATGTACCAAAAATAATATAAAAAATTAATGTAGGCATATATTTTCTTTTATTTATTTATTTAGGTATTTATTTATTTATTTTTTCATTTATTTTGTATTTATTTCAAAGTTATTTTTAAATGTATTTATTATTTTTTTAATTGATGTATTTATTTATAATTTTAAAATTTTGTAAAACAATAAAATAAAAGGAAAATTAATGTGTACATTTATTTTTAATGTTATATTTTGTATATTAAATGTCATTTATCTATTTATTTTTAAATGTATTTATTCATTTTTGAATTGATGTATTTATTAATTGATGCATTTATTTATTTATTTATTGTTATAATTTCTGTAAAAATTAATTAATTACAAAAATTAAAAAATCAATGCCATTTACATTTATTTTTAATATTATTTTTGGTACATTTAATGGCATATTCATTTATTTATCCAGTCATTTTTTGAAATGTGTTTATACATTTGTTAATTGATGTATTTATTAATTTATACATGTATTTATTAATTAATTTATTGTATTGTTATAATGTCTGTAAAAATAAATAAATAAAAAGGAAAATTAATGACTACATTTATTTTTAATAATATTTTTGTTACATTTAATGGCATATTAATTTATTTATCGAATAATTTATTTATTTTTGATTTTGGCAGCTTCCGTCCTATTTCGTCCAAGATATTTGCTTAAGAAGTTATAAAGTAGATAAAATCCAAATTAAAAACATTTCAACTTGACAATTTATTTCCTTGGTTATTTATTTTACTTTTTTCTTGTCTGTTACAACGAAAAACACAAACAGTGAAGTTATGACTGAACACAGAAACACATCATTTTGAACGTCATTAAAAGCAACTTTGCATGAAATCAAAATTACCGAAGTCGTTACTGGAAACAGTAAATAGAAATACAAATCACATCAACTGAGACAAATTAATTAGATTTACTGTATGTACCATATTAAATATTGTTTTTGTATTTATTTATTTTTACTTTTCATATATTGAAAGATGTTTTAAATGTGGTAAATTGACAATATTCTCCTTGTGTGATAATCGTTTGTCTGTCTGAACATAAACATGACCTGTGAACAACGTGACATGCTTTCTATAATACTATGAAGCATTTATAAAAGAGGCACATATTCTTTGACAGTGTTAAAGTAGCATATATTTCAATATGGCAGCAGGTAAATAAAAGCTAATACAAGCAGGAAACTTCAAGCACTGGTAATTCCTCCATCAAATATTCATACTCAGGTGTTTTCTAATAAGAATTTTCAACAATTACAAAAGAAAAATGTGGGAAAATTCAGATTTTTTAAATGTTTTTACATGTTTATGATTTATTAATCACTCCAAAGCAGACGACGGGGCCCACAGCACTTTACAGGTCAGACAGTCGAGGCCCTGAGTTTCAACACTTGAACGTCACACCATCGTAGTAAAAGTTCAGGAGACATCCCTGATGTTTGGCTCCACCTCGTCCTCCTTCCTCAGACTGATATCAGCGATGTCTCCGCAGGGAAAGCTGACGGCGGAGAGAGTGCTGCTCCTTCTCCATGCAGATCGGTCCGTCTGCAGACTTCCTCCTCTCGTCCGAGAGTCTCCTCACCTGACCGGCTGCTGCTTCTTCGCCGTGAGGAGGTCGACACTGGTCTGACCTCCGAGCCGCCTTCAGAGCCCAGCAGACAGGAGGAGACATCGTGATCAGTGAATGTCCTCAGATGTTAGAGATGCTTCATGCTTCCACACAGAGTTCAGGTTTCAGGTTGTTTTCATTCCACTACACATCATGCAGAGCTTTGGGACGATTGCGAGACAATGAGGTCCCTGGGCACAGACATGCAAAAGGCCCCAACACATCTCCTACGTACCAAGATACAGACTTTATAGTTGTTTAGCCTGTTTTTGAGGTTGCTTTGTGTCTCTGCGGTCATTTAAAGTCTCTTTGTAGTTGTTTTGTGTCTCTTCGTAGACCTTTAATGTTTCTTTCTGGTCATTTTGAGTCTCCTTATAGTTATTTTCTGTGTCTTCTTAGTTGTTTTGTGTCTCTTTGTGGTCATTTTGAGTGTCTTTTGTAGTTTTGTGTCTATTTGTAGTTGTTTTGTGTCTCTTTGTGGTCATTTTGAGTGTCTTTGTAGTTGTTTTGAGTGTCTTTGGGGCTGTTTTCTCTCTTTTTGCAGTCGTTTTGTGTCCCTTTGTAGTCATTTTGAGTGTCTTTGTATTTTTGTGTCATGTTATAGTTGTTTTGTGTGTCTTTGGGGCTGTTTTGTGTCTCTTTGTCGTCATTTTGTGTCTCTGTGTGGTTGTTTTGAGTCTCTTCGAAGACCTTTTATGTTTCTTTGTGGTCATTTTGAGTCTCCTTATAGTTATTTTGTGTGTCTTTGTAGTTGTTTTGTGTCTCTTTGTGGTCATTTTGAGTGTCTTTCTAGTTGTTTTGAGTGTCTTTGGGGCTGTTTTCTGTCTCTTTGCAGTTGTTTTGTGTCCCTTTGTAGTCATTTTGTGTCTTTTTGTAGTTGTTTTATGTCCCTTTGTAGTAATTTTGTGTCTTTTTGTAGTTGTTTTGTGTCTCTTTGTAGTCATTTTGAGCGTTTTTGTAGTTTTGTGTCTCGTTATAGATGTTTTGTGTGTCTTTGGGGCTGTTTTGTGTCTCTTTGTCATCATTTTGTGTCTCTGTGTGGTTGTTTTGAGTCTCCTTGTAGTTGTTTTGTGTGTCTTTGGGGCTGTTTTGTGTCTCTTTGTAGTCATTTTGAGTCTCTTTGTGGTTGTTTTGAGTCTCTTTGTAGTTTTGTGTCTCGTTATAGTTGTTTTGTGTGTCTTTGGGGCTGTTTTGTGTCTCTTTGTCGTCATTTTGTGTCTCTGTGTGGTTGTTTTGGGTCTCCTTGTAGTTGTTTTGGGTCTCTTTGTAGACTTTTTGTGTGTCTTTGTGGTCATTTTGAGTCTCTTCCTGGTCGGTACGTGTCTCTTTGAGTGACATTTTGTAGGTGAAGGTCAGGGGGGCCCCTGACACTTTGGGCCCCTGGTCCTGTGCCGGTATGTCCGTTCAGTAATCCATCCATGTGCATGGCCTGGCCTATAGGCTACAAGGAATGAGCTCCCATCATGCACTGTGGATCTGATATCTGACATGCTGGGACTGGAGTGAACAAGTGAACGCTCGTTTTGCAGAGGGAAGGTAAACAGACATGCAGCGCGTCACACTTATAAAAGATATAAAAGATGTTTTACCTCTTTGTGGAAGCGGTGTGCACAGTGCAGCTCCTGAACGCCTCCTCCGTTCTTCCTCATGTCCTCATGACAGATCAGACACAACTTGTCGTTTTCACTCTGTTAAAGAAAGAGATTCAACTTTGAATTGTGTAATATTTACAGTGTTATTGTTGTCTGGTTGCACTCAAAAACAAATCCTACAAATTATCTGAATGAATAATGCAAATAATAAATGTACTGTATGTCATTAACAGTAAATATGCAGTATGTACACACAGTGTAGGCAGACAGTAAAGCGTTTTTCATATATAACCACAGAAAACTTCAAAAAGTAAACATCACTTTATTATTATATTTTCCTCGTCAAAATTTAGCGTAAGTTTGGAGCGTTATTTAACCTCCTTCGCTACAAGCTAGTATGACATGGTTGGTACCAATGGATTCATCAGGTTTTCCAGTTTCATATGATACCAGTATCAGACTTTTCTTCTGCCTGTCTTTTGGACATTTCTCTGGACTTTATTTTGGACAGTTTTCGGACTTTTTCAGGCTTTTTTGTTTTTTTTGGGGGGTTTTCTTTTACTTTTTATCGGACTTTTTTTCTAACATTTTTCAGACTTTTTCGGATTTTTTTTCGAACATTATAGAGACTTTTTTGGAATTTTTTTTTTAAACATTTTTTCGACTTTTTTTCCAACTTTTTTTTACTTTTTTCAGACTTTTTTTTGT
>CAKAKR010016962.1:0-47823 GCA_916700685.1 Adelosebastes latens
GAGAGTTCTGTGAAATTACGATAAAAATAGTGCCAGCCGGCCGGCCACCAATCACGGCCCGCTTTGCATCTTGCACTGGCAGGGCGCTCAGCAAGTTGGAAGGGAGAGTTGTCAGTATGTTGGCATTAGTGAGTGGGCTTAAGGACCTGTGAACAGTTGGGGGGGGACGCTGATGTAGAAAAAAATCAGTCAGTGCACATATGTGTATGTGACGTGAAGGACAGGAAAAAAAGACAGTGATGGGTGTTTAATGCTGATTTGATGTAATTCTCAAAGGAATCTATGAAGTTAAAAGGCTATATGGTATTGTCAGATTTTGGGGTTTTCTGCAACTAAATTCAATGCAACACTTGACGTTTAAGTAAAACAAAACATCTCCGTCCAGGAATTCTGACAACATAGCACCACTCATTCATCCACCTTATCATGTTGTTTTGCTGTGAACCAGAGCTTTCTAAAACAGGATCGACTGCCTCTTTCCCACCCCCCACCCCCCATGCAACAAGGTGAGTTACGTAAACACATCAGTGTAAAGGGCTCACAGATAGACAGAATATCTTCCATAGTGGGACTCAGCATGGCGCCTCCTTTCCTCTCGCTGCAGTCATAGCTGTCTACCATCTGTACTTGTAAACCATTTGGGGATTTGGAGTTTGGATTCTTCACAAGTTTGAAATGTTCTGCCCAGATTTATTGCTTTCTCGGAAGAATCCAAAAGATGCCACAATAAACCCAGATGATTATGGACCAATGCACTCGCTGAATAAGTGCATAGAACAAATCAGCGATTAGATGTGCCAGAATTTTCTCCAATTAAATAAGGATGAAACTGAAACGATTATTTTTGGTGCCAAAAAGGAACAAACGAATGTCAGTGCTCATCTAGAAGCCCGAATGTTTAAAACCTCAAATCATGTCAGAAATCTCTCTGGACTCAGGCCTAAATTTAAAAATCCATACCAACAGGATTACAAAATCAGCCTACTGCCACCTTAAAAATATAGCTCGACCTAAAGGCCTCATGTCTCAGCAAGGCTTAGAGAAACTTGTACATGCCTTTGTCTTTAGTAGACTTGATTATTGTAACAGTGTCTTTAGAGGTCTCTGTAAAAAAATCAATCAGACAACTACAACTTATTCAGAGCGGTGCTGCCAGAGTCGTCACTAGAGACAGGAAAGTAGAACACATCACCCCAGTTCTCAGAGCTTTGCTCTGGCTTCCCATGAATCAAAGAATTTACTTCCAAACATTATTGTAAATATGTAAATGATCTCACCTTGCTGCAACACTTATAGATCCGGCAACAGAAGGAGGGCAGCGCTGACCCAGCAGCAGTAAGGGCTCCAGACAGCGGGCAAACTCACTTCTGAAGTCTGTGTTGATCTAATCGAAGACAGAGTTAAGGTCACTTAGTTCTGTATTCATTCAAAGATAGTTTCAAATATAATATGGGCATATATTTATGCCATATTATTATATATTGTTTGTATGAAAAACAGAAAAAAGCACTCCCAAACCGAGCCAAATAAAAAAGAAAAGTGGAAGAAAGACACAAGGACCATTTCCACGGTTACCCCGACAATATATTAATAACAATAGCAACCTAAGAAATATAATAATAGCCATCAACATTAGTAGTGTCATTATCAACATTTAAAAGAAAAATAAACAAGACTAAAAAGAAAAGAAAAAACACTACCATACCCATTATACTATTAAGCAATAACCGGGAATGAAGTTGATAAGCAGACAGCTAGCTAGCATAAAGTCAATCCATGCACGCTGATGTCAATCAACCAATAGGTGAAAATTTGAGCCCATGACACACGTTGAATGACAGACCCCTCATTTGCATAATGAAGCAGAAATGCATATAGAAATGTAAAAAAATTAATTTATAAAGAAAAGATTACAGAGATAAATACATTTTAGGAAATAAATAGGGGAGAAATTGCAAAGGGAAAATCATGCAGAAACAAATACATACAATATATGCATACATAAATGCATAAATAAATACATACATTTAATCATGAATAAAAATAAATAAAAATAAAAATGCAAAAATAAATAAACAAATTTAAAAGTTAATAAAAATAAAAAATAAATAAAATGGAAAATTAAATAGAAGAGTAGATAGATAGGGTAAATAAATAAAGAAGCAAATTTAAACAGAAATATAATTTTATGTCACATTTTATCAATTTATTAATGCCTATATTTATTTGTATTATTTTTGGTACATTTAATGGCATATTTATTTATTTATCGAGTTATTTAATTTTGATTTTGGCAGGTTTCCGTCCTCCATACACTGAATGTTTTGATGAGTATGAAAATTATATGTATGTCTCATATGTTGTGGCCCTCACAGTCATCAGATCTTATCCCTATTGAACATCTTTGGCAGATTTTGGAGCAAAGTGTTAGTCAGCCACCATCATGGAAACACCAAGCACAGAAATGTCGTCTAGAGGCTTGTGGAGGTCCAACACCTTACTGACTGACTGACTGTTTTTTGTTGTTTTTTTCTTAAATTTGTCGTCCATCTGTATGTTCCTGCTTTAGTATTGTTTCCATTCGCTGATATAAATATCGAATTAACCTACTCTATAACTTTGATGAAGGTTTGCTGTCTGTTATGGATTTCTCCTTTCCTTTTATTAGTTACTGTAAGCTTATACTGTAGTTTTTACTCGTAAGACTATAGGTTTGTAGTTGTTTCAGATGTTTAGTCTCATTTGTTATTGTGAATTCTGAATGTCATGTGTGCTGGTATGTGTATGGAAATGGGTTTCACTAGGTTGGCTTTACTATTCTCCTTTATGTGCTTTGATGTTGTTTTGTCTGCTTTTGGCTAAATCTGGCACATTTACATCATATTGATGTTAACTGATGTGTCTTATCCCTGATAAATAAGTGAATAAATGACTAAAGCTCCCGCTGGAAGGCACTGAACTCAACTCTCTCACAAGGAAAATTGGTTGTGGGCTTTAGGGCCACAGAGGAGAAAGAGGTGAAACTGCATTGGGGAACAAGTGGAACAACTAATCAGAACGCTGCAGTGGATTGTATTCTGGATGTAACCTTTTCCAGCTCAGCATGAAGGGAGCTCCTACTCACTTTGCTGCTCTGCACTGGTCTCAGTCGATGAGGGAGTTTTACAATCCTCTTCAGCCTCTCCATCAGTTGCTGTGTAAGCAAGAACATCCGCTTGTGATTCAGTGGCCTGTTTCACCCCGATGACACATTATAGACAGCCTCCATTTATAGACCAGTTCAGTCAAGAAAACGTCCTCAGAATACACTTTAAGCTCTTTACAGGAGACGGGATGGTTTTAGAAACCCACATATGTCTTGTATTGCAGCACTGCAACTCTAAATTCTCATGAAATGCAATAATAATAAAACATAGTTCATAGTTTATGTGGCTGTACTCACGTAGCCCATGTCCAAAAACTCAAACTTGTTGGCGGAGCTGAGGAAGGCCGAACAGGTGACGAGGTGCACCTGAAAACATCAGAGATTAAAGGGGACATATCATAAAAATTAGCTTTTTCAGTGCTTGTGCACATACATCTGGGTATCTGGAGTACCTATCAACCCACACACTGTGAAATAAGACAACCCAGTCAGTTTTTTTGTGGGCTGTCTAGATCAGAAAACATGTGATTCAACAAGCCATTCAGATTTGGCTCCCCCTTCCCATGTCACATAGAGGCTCATTCTTAAAGGGGTTCTTAAAGAGACAGGCGCTAAAATGGAGCGTTTCAGACAGAGGGTGAATACACGTATATTCAGACTGACAGTATGAGAAAAATAATGTCAAAACATGTAAACATGTTCTAGTAGAAACCTAAAATACAAGTATGAACCTGAAAATGGGCATGATATGTCCCTTTTAAAGTTAGATTTCAAACAAGCTGCACAGAATATGTGATTGCAACAGAGTGAAATTGGTTAAATGGCAGAGGTGTGGACTCGAGTCACATGACTTGGACTCGAGTCGGACGTGAGTCACAAATTTGATGACTTTAGACTTGACTTGACAAATAAAAAAAAAAAAAAGACTTGCAAATCGACTTGAACTTTAACACCAGTGACCCGTGACTTCAATTGGATTTGAGCCTTTTGACTTGAAAATACTTGATACCTTCTCCCAAGCCCAAAGATTTGAAAAAAGTATGTTATTTAAAAAGTGTGTGCACGAAGAACTGCCCAGTACCAGACATAACTCTGACAGCGTCGGAGATGTTGGGTTTATTTACTTTTTGAGAGATCCTTTATTGATTTGTTTGGGAAGCGGGGGAAAAAACTGAACTGAACTGTACAAACTGAATTTCTATCTTTTAATGTTTATTGCTAAATCCCCGAAAAGTGGTGTTTTTTTTTGTTGACCTCTGGACTCTTTATTTTTGGTGAATATTATCGGGACTTTCATTTGATTATCTTTCACTTAATTCCCCAGATCCACTTTGTTTGAGCCAATCCGACAGCATCCAATCAATTTGCAGGAGAAAACTATGCAGACTAACGTTACGTTACAGTTGGCGCCAGTTACTCTGTTGTTAAAATGGCATTACATTTGGTGAGAAGCTCATTATGACTTGTTTAGGACTCAAAACTCAAAGTTTAGGACTTGGGACTTGCCTGTCTTGACTTGGAACTTGAGTGCAAAGACTTGAGACTTACTTGTGACTTACAAAACAATGACTTGTTCCCTCCTCTGTTAAATGGTATTAAATTCATCTAAATCTAACTGCAATATGATCAGAATCATCATTTATAGCCCATTTATAAAAGTATACTTTTATTCTAAGTATAACTTTTAGAAATGGGCGTGTAACTACAGGCAGTGGTGGGAAGTAACAACATTTACAGTTTTCAGGTGTATTTTACTTGAGCGTTTTCTTTTTATGCCACATTATACTTCTACTCCACTACTGGCAGCAGGATTTACTTTTTTTCTAGACACATGATAAGCTTATAAAATACAATGCACTGGTAAAGATTATAGGAGACATACCGTATTATGTTCATTTTGAGGTTCATACTTGTTTTTTGGGTTTCTACTAGTCATGTTTACATGCTTTAATGTTCAAAAAACACATTATTTTTCTCATACTGTCTGAATATACCTGTATTCACCCTCTGTCTGAAACGCTCCGTTTTAGTGCCTGTCTCTTTAAGAGCCCCTCCTGAAAAAGCCCAGTCTGCTCTGATTGGCTTGTGAGAAAAATATGGTGCACATTTGCAAAGGTAGTTCTCAAGCCGTGTGTGGAGATACTCAGATGGGGGGTGGTATATTGTAATGAGCCTGCATGTGACATATAGGAAGGGGAGCCAAATCTGAATGGCTTGTTGAATCACATGTTTTCTGATCTAGACAGCCCACAAAAAACTGACTGGGTTGTCTTATTTCACAGTTTGTGTGTTGGTAGGCACTCCAGATACCCAGATGTACACAAAAACAAAAAAAAGACAATCTAGTTTGGGCTTCTTGTCGTGTTTCAGATGTCCATGAGTCGTTTCAGAAGTTCCACCAGAGAGCGATTTCCCCAATAAACTACTCAAATGGTTTCATTTAAATTACTGTTCAAGGCCCCAAATGGTTAGATTATTATGCAAACAATTAAAGATTAAAGAAAAGTCCAAAACCTGAACACAAATGTGTGTATCAGAACTTTTTTTTCTTCTTCTTTCCTACTCCATTAATCCCCCACAACCCCTCAGATTTTTCATGTGATTTATCTTACTGTACCTGGAGGGTTGGGAGGAGGGCAGTAAGGTGTGAGAGCTGCTCCTTTAGAGCTTTCTCCTTCTCCTCGTGTTGACTGCAAACACACACAAACATGTAACACTACACCTTCACATCCGCGCCTGCCAGGACACTCAGACGATTCAGCTCAGGACGTGCAACCACAGACAGCATATTTCCAGAAGCTAATCTATCTGTCTTCTCCATCTGTAACAAACACACACATGCACACAGACGCAGGGCCGGACACACAAAGCCTGACATAAATAGCCTTTAACACGCTTCCGGGAACCCAGCCGCTGGACGGCTTCCAGGCAGTGGAGAGAGAGAGAGAGAGATGAAGGACACAAAAAATCTCATTAAAGATCCCCACAGAGTGCAACCCGACACACTCACATGCACAAAATTGTTCTCATTCAATCACACGTACACATGGAGCGTACACTGAAAAACTAAAGTGCTCAGAAATCATTCAGATTTTTTCATGTGTGGTTTGCAGATTCACAGTGTAGAGAAAGAGATAAAACACACACACTTAATGTCTGTTTATGTTTTATATACAATATATTTCAGTGATTATAGTCATTAATCTTACATAGAATTTGACTGATGTGCAATAATTTGATCTTAGAGACTAATTAGTTGCAAGCCTTGGATGACATTAAATCAAACTTTAATGATCGCAGTGGGGAAGATTTTTAATTATTTAAGTAGCTGGCTACTTGTGAGTTGATGCTAAATTAATGGTTTGGGAGGATGTCATTATCCTGTTTTTGCTACGTAATGTCTTAATTTGTATCACTTTATAGTTTTGTTTCTGCACAAGCAAAGAAGCTGTAAAGTACGTAACGTGGTGAAACAAAAAAGAAAGTTATGATCAGATACAGCCTGTATGCAAAGAAAAACTCATAAACTTAATAAACAGTGCCATTTGCTATATGTGCCCTCGAAAAGACAAACCCATCTCCATCATGGTTTTCTTTTTTTTTGTAAAATAGTCAGTAGCAATCACCAAATTTAATGCTTATTCTACATAGCCTATAAAAACTATAAATAAACTGTAAAAATGTATTTTAAATTTTAAATAAAATGTATTTTCTTTGGTATTTTTGTCATATACAGTACAGTATATGCAATGATGATTGCTGGGTAATATGTATGTTGATGTTGTCCAATAACTACCTTACGTTACTGCAACAGACACAAGTTGCACATTTTTTCTGTAGATCAGATAGCAGGTGTTAAAGGTGCTAAATGCAAGATTAGGAACATTTCTATTGCCTCCGCACGGCTCTCAACCTGGCGACAGTTGAGCCGGCGGCTCGTAGCTAACGGTGCTAACAGCGCTAACAGTGAAAACAAAGGCAACACTGCCGTCGGTCGGGACGGCGTTATCAGCTGTAACCGCCGTATGAGATCAGTGCAGAGCGGCAGCTGTGAGCTAGCCAGTGGGGCACGCTCACATACACGAACATGCACTAAAAGCAAGTGTGGCCAGCCCGGCTATGTCAACAAAGCACAGAGGAGCTCTGATTACAACTCACACAGAGTGAGAGTGACTTCATTCTCTGCTCAGGTAGACATTACTCCTCTATATCTTTACATAGCAAATATTTGCTGATTTATTAATGCTCTGGATATTGTATAGAGAACTTTTAAAGGTGTTCTGTTTTTATTTAAAGCGAGGAAATGTCATCTACGTCTTCCTGCAGCAGTTGATGGTGTTGATATTATGGACTTGAGACAGTCTATAATGTACATACTGTCTATTTGTATACCAATACTTTTCAGTTGGCTACATTTTCATTGATTTGGTTCCAGGCACAAGAAGCAACCATTGGCTTTGAAATGTGTAATCCTACAGAGGTGGTTTTAATTCAGTACCATGCTTTGTTGAAATGAAAATCACCCAAGGAAATATGTTTGGTGAGGAGAGAGATTTTTCCAGAGCAAACAGGGTGCTGCTATTCATCACCCTGAGCACAATGCAGCATGATACAATGGAAAAACTATCAGTGACCCTGTGACAGCAGGATAATAGCATTCAATTAGGTAGATATTGTGACACGAGCTTTGAGGCAACAAAAGCATTTTCATATGAACTGTAAATCTTTATATATTTCATTTTTACCTCTGAGCTGCTTTGAGCAGGATCTTCTTCCTCTCTGCTAGTTTTTCCTGTCAGGTGAGAACAGAGAAAACAGACCCTTTTATTCCTTACACTGCTGTGAAAAAGGCCTTGAGCTCTCTAATACCTAATGAATTTTAAAGATTGTAGGGAAAAGCAGGTGTAAAATCCACAGTGTGGTGCCTGCTCTCTTTGATTGTTCATTATGCAAAGAAAATACACGCTTCTCTTCATCAATAGGTTAACAGAGACCTCCAGTGGCCAAGCTGTGTTAATGGAGCAACTTACTGCATACTAATTTCAGACTGAGGTCAGACGGTATTTGAATGTTATTTTTAACTTCAGAGTTAATTTGTAGAGGATGTATGTTTTTTTCAGAAAGATGTATTTTCAGTTTTTTGGGAGTGACATTTTAATTTACTCTTCATAAACAAACCTGATGTAGTAAATCTAATGAGCCCAAAATGTATATTTGCCATTTCCAGCTGTTTGAAATAATGATGTTAATTCTTGTAATGATTAGGGGAAACATTAAAAGAGATCAGAAGGAGTGTCGTTGTATTTCACATACATCACATTTAGATGCAAGGTTATTGGAAATCAGCATTTATGAAAAGTGTAACGCCTGTGCGCTGACTCCAACCACAGCTATATTTAAATGGACAACATTTTGATCCTTCCACCTCATGGCTTGGTTTTTGCTCTGATGTGCCTTGTCAGCTGTGAGTACTTATATAGACAGGTGTGTGTGCTTTTCCAAATCCTGTCCAATCAATTGAATTGACCTCAGGTGAACTCCAAATCAAGGTGTAGAAACATCTCAAAGGAGATCAAGAGAAATGGGAGGCACCTGAGGTAAATGTCAAGTGTCATAGCAAAGGGTTTGAATACTTTTCAACGTGATATTTAAGTTTTTTCTATTTAAAAAACTTTGTCATTATGGAGCATTGACTGTAGATTGATGAGGGGGAGAAATTAATTTAAACAATTTTAGCATAAGGCTGCAACATAACAAAATATTACAAAAATAGAGGGGTCTAAATACTTTCTGAATGCACTGTATATGTATATGGTGACCATTTTTAAACCTTTTGACCCGACAAAGATCCGACTGATCCGATCCCATTTGTGCCCAAAACTGAAAAGTTTAATTGCTCGAGGTGTTCTCTGGGCTTGCCTAAGCACAAATGTGAAGACATTTTCAAAATCGGTCAAACCGTTTGGCTGAAAAGTTAGTTTTTATCATCATATTATATCTAGTCCTTGGGTACATGATGTCATATGGAAAAAATTTAATAAACACAATGTCAGTGTTTTTCCTCATTTTTCAAAACTTTGATTATTGAGTCAAGTGTGATTTTTCATGTGATCTAAAAATTTCAAAATTGTACTGTCAGATAATTGCCCAAAGTATGTCTGTACCAGATTTCAAGACTCAAGAACAAATGTTCTTATCATACTAAATATAGGGCCTTTCTCAAACCGGACCCTCCCACTCCGTGACGGAGTGAACTCCATTTGTAGTCACACTCGCAGCTGAATGAAGCACCCTTCTGTAAGGTGTAGGGTATAAATACAGCGGCAAGCTTTGGGATGAACATCCCTCTCTCCGACGGAAACTGTCGTAACGTTTCGTAACCATGGTTTTGTATCAAGCGGCAACTGTTATATACAGCACTAATAAAAAGTCATAACTCATTACATTCACTCTGTATAACATTTAATGCCAAGTTGGTTTTCACATGAAAGGAATTTGCTTTGGTGTTTTGGTGCATAATCAAGCAACATAAATATATAACATAAAAAACATTACAATAAAACAATTTTTTTAAAAATAGGCCTACTTTTTAAAAATAAAATTTACTCCCATGTTTCTTTGGTGGCATTTCTTTTTTTTTGTAAACATCTTCTCGTTTGCTGCTTGGTTTTGGCAACAGTCCCTATAGATGTAAACATACTGTACAACACTTTACAACCAAATGAACACGTCTACTGTTTTCTAGACTGGACATTTGATCCTAAATACAACGTAACCTTTAGGTTGTTAACATCTGTATGACAACATTAAATGTCTATCTTAGTTTGAGTAGTTTACGTTTGTACAGGTAGTTGCACGGATTTACATTTGTATGGAGCGTGTTCCATGACGAACACAAAACGCCGTTGCACGTGGTCAGTAAGTCAGCATCGATGTAGACCCGCTGTTGGAGGGTTAAGTAACCCACTTCCGCTCCCCACTAATTGGTTTGGGATGGCACTTAATATGGCGGACCCTCCACGCGAACGCACAATCGGAGTGGAAGTAGGTAGGGAGAGGGTGGTGTAGGGGGTGGTTTGAGGAAAAGGCCCATAGTCTTCGGGCAGAAATGGGATACAGAAACGAGTGGTTTTGAGTCAGTGTGCAGGAGTTCCTCTTTTCATTGAGTGATTAGGGGAAAAAACAACAGTTGAGAGAATCTATCACACCGGGATCGTTATATAACCTGCAAGCTGTTGAACAGAGTACAGATTGCACTCTCTTCTTCCTCCACATTCAGACACACTTCTCCTATCATCGCTCTGAGCAGAACGATGGTCTCTCTCGCTGAAGTCTGCAGCTCCTTCACCACCTACAGATGGAGGAGGAGGCTCGCTGTCAATGAAAGGCCATGTAGGCTACTGCACTGCCACACGTTTATTATCAGAGCATTTACCACAACTCACAAAGGCTATTTTGCTGTACAAATACACTATTTAAAGCTCATTACAATGAGATTCTATTTTCTAAAATACTATTATTAAACACAACTTGTATGGTTTTGAGGCACAGCACCCAAAGCGAACTATTTATCCGTGTTAATTTAACATATAAATAACCATATGCAATGGTGCCAAACTAACATGAGCAGTGAAATAACAAAAATATTTGACCCAGGTTAATTCAGCAATGCTCAAAATATTGCTAAAAATACTCCTCATTTATATGTTTATATATTCAAATTACATTGTAATGAGCCACACAAATTCTGAGTACACCTGCATCACATCTCACAATATCGTCACTGCTGCGGAGTGCTTGAATTATTCATAATGCTAAATGTGTCGATGAACAGACACGGTTCTCTCACCAGCACAGCCTGGTCCAACATCTCACACCCCTGCATGTAAGCCGTTTCAATATCAATGCAGTGAGTCCGGCTCTCCCTGTGGTAAACAAACAACACCTCATTTAATGTGGAGGAGAGAACAGTAAGACATCACCGATATGACCTCATTTTTTCAAACTCTTGAGGCCCCCACCTTAGACCCCTGGAGTTACTGAGGCTCTGGACCCCCCGCTAAGCTTAGAAGAAGTCATAACATCTATCAAAGCTATGCAAAGTAACAAAGCTCCAGGGCCAGATGGATTTTTGGTAGATTTTTAAAAAATAATTCGACATAAATTGACCCTATTGCCTCTTTCAGAGTTCAATGAATCTCTGAAACGGGGTTTCCTACCATCCTTTTTTTTCTTGTGTATACTCAATAAAGTATTACTAAAAAAAAAGAAACAAAAAAAACAACAATTTGGGGCTTAAAATTACTATGTTTTACAGTGAAAATGTGACTTGACGTTGCGAACAGGGGACACGAACGAACAGCTGACTGTAACATAACACACGGGACATGAACTGCGGTCTCCTGGAGGACAGCCTTGTTTTTGTTGGACCCATCCACGTCCCCTCCTACCCTGTGTGTCTCTCTCGCTCTTTAACCTACATCACCACAGCACTTTCTCTGAGCGTTTACTGTAGCCACGGATCAGTATACATTGTAGGTACTAGAAAGCTTGGTGCGTTTCATACAGCTGCAAAAGGGTGCCCTGTGCATCGGTTTTGAACACCGAGGGGCCGCGACAAAGCATCAGTATTTGACGCCCTGGGAACGAGAACGGACTGGAAGGTCTTACTGCCAGACTAAGCCTATATCTTCCTCTTTTTCCTTTTCCCCTGCTTCCCCCCCTTTTTTTTACTTTTCTGTATCTTTTTTTACTTTTCTGTATCTTTTTTTTTGCTTAGTTTCACTACTGCTCTTTCATCATGGAGAGTTCGTTAAGATATGTAAAGGATACAAACAGCTGTGAGCAATTTTCCAGTTCTGGTGAAGATGGGTGAAGGGGAGATTTGGAATAAACAAATGAGGGGGTGTATTAGAATTAAAATGTTCCTGTAATATGCTGAACCCTTCACAATAGAATGTCAAAAACAGGGGAATGTGAATAAGCCTTGAAAATGTTAATTAAACCTGCACTTACTGAAGAAATTAATACAAAAAAGAAGAGAAGATAAAAGAAGAGAAGAGAAAAGCTTCATAAATTTGGATTGACTCACACTTGCATGTCTCTGAAGCACTTGATGCAAAGCATAGACTTGTTTTCTTTTGAGAACAGGATGTAGGGCTCTTCGTGGAGAGCTGTGGAGACAAAGACGCCTTTTAACCTCAGCCCACAGGAGTGCCAGAGTTATTCTGTTTTTTTCCAATGAGCAGGTTTGTGAAATACAAACATAAGAGGTTTCAGAAAACAAACACAACCTGGCTGATAAAAGTCTACCACTAAGTGTTAACATCGTGCCTTTCACACTACTTTAATCATTTAAGCACAGGAGGGACTTCTATACACCGGTGTTGTAAAGCCTTGTTGGCCTGTTATTCCTCTGGAGTAAATTACAGGTGGCACTCACAGCACTTCCTGTGTTTGGCTCTGGAGCGTTTGGCCAGGGACACAATCTCATGGTGGGAAAACATTCTGGCCTTGTGAGTCAACTCCCTGCAGGCGCTGCAAAGTGGCTGGCTACAGGTGTTACAGTAGTACATCACCCCTGCTTCCTGTACGGGAAATATAAAGAATAAAAGAATGCAATTAAAAGTGGAGAGACGCTTATGCCATTTTATATTGTTTAAAGCTAGACAAGGTAATATTTGATGAAAAATACACCTGTCTTAAAGCTGCTATGTGTGTCCCAATTTTAACAGTCTGACTTTGGCGCTCCCCAAGTGGTCGTATCAAAAAAAGACATTGTGGTAACACGTGATTTGAACACTGAGATGAATGAATAACGGCACCGATGTTCACCAAGATTGTCTCATTTCTTTGCAAACAAAAACTTGCTGTCAACATAATTTGAGATTATATAATCACAAAACATTCTACACATAGAGGCTTTAACATCCTAAATGACTAAATTTAATTGCGAAAGATGACACTCTGGTGTCAGCAACGTACACTTCTCTGCCTTAAGTCAAAAGATTTAGAGTCAAATACAAACTGTCTCCTACAGTAATAAAGGAGCGTTCTGTCCACAAAAAGCTGGATTCATCCCTGTTTAACCTTTGATTTCTCTTTTATATCCTCAGACATAAAGCAATACATGTGCTCTCTGCAGTCCTGATGACTTGTTTAACAGGATTTCTGAGACTTGATTTTTGACTTTTTTGTCTCTTCCTCTGTGTTATTGTGAGTCACCAACCTCCAACCTCCTGGTTAAGCTTTCCTACATACACTGATATTCCAAATGTTAGAATCAGCTGTTATATCGATGTTTTTCTTCTTTCCAGTATAATTCAGACACCAAATGTATTATTTACATTTAAAATAGTTTTGGCCCCAAAAGAAGAAGAATTAAATGATTAAAACTTCCATTTAGTCGATGTCCCCACAGTGTTGCATGACAGCGGAGAATACTGTTGGAACTTGGATTTTTGATTCATTTTCCAGTCCAGAATAAAGCGGTTTAAACTGTGATTTGTCAGTCCATAGTATGTTAAGCTGATATTCCAATAGTGCTAACCCTAGATTAACTTTCTATTTCTATTGTGAAGTTTAAAGAAGAGCTTTACTAAAGCAACACGTTACCTGTTCATTTCAGCCTGTTATAGGCATTATTGTGCTCTTGACACTGAAACAGGAACCTGTTCCTGTTTAAACCTGAACACATTTTGATGCTACGCTTCCAGTTTCTTTTACCAATGACTGGTTATTCCTCCTATTCTTCTTTAACTGCTGCTGAGATTGATCTTTGTCTCTTTCTGCCCCTTCAGTTTTCAGTGTAGTTGAACCATTGTATAGCGTTTTGTTCTCCAATCAAACATATAGAGTATATAGTCCTCTCCGTCTGACTGGACCCAATCAAGCTTTTGTGGCAGGTGATTCCAAACTTTGTGTACATTTATTTCTAATACCTGTGTTCAATATCTGTCTATGATGATATCATGTCACTAAAGGTTTGCTCAGAGAACAGTGTTTTTTAAATGCAGGCCCAAATTTCTGGGTGACCTCCACCTTTATAAATGTGAATACTGATGTGGGTCCGTCTGTCAATTCATACCTTTTTGTTACTTTCCTGGTCACAGTTGGCACACTGCACCGTCTCCTCAACGTCCGCATTGTTGTCGACCAGGAACTGGAGCAGACGGTCCTCTGGCGGGAGGGAGCTATTCCCTTTTACTATGGAGGGGTAACTGTTGCAAAGACACACATTCAGACAGCCTGAGTGAGTTGTTCAGAGAAAATCATCACATCTATCACCAAATTAGTTATACTGGCAAGTATCTGTTGTTCTTCAAGTTTACTAATGCCAGGAATGATTTAAATAAGAACAAAGTAACAAGAAGAACTGTGATAAGTTTTTGCATTACTGTTTTCTGAAAGTCCCTCTCTACTCAGAAATGTGTTTTTCTTCCTGTTACTTCACTTGGATGAGTGATGTATGTTCAGAGTTGTTTTCATATTCATCTGCTGAAGGGAGAAAGTTTCTTTGTGTTCACCTTAAATCTGAGTTTAAAATGTGTACGCACGAGCAGGATTTTGTGACATAGGAATATTGGAAGCCAATCACGGTTCAATATACAACTTTGAGAACAGAAGTATGATGTGGAAACTTGAAACCTCCGTTGCACACATAGTTATACTTAGGTAGTTTTGAAATTAAAACTATTTAGATGTGGTTTTAAGAAGGTATCTAAACTTTTTTGTGTGTTTTATTTAAATCGTTATTCAGTATTTCTGTGTCTTTAAAAATTTGGATGATCGTATTTCCTTCTCTGTGTGTCAAGAGATTTAAAATCAAAACAGAATGCAGCACCTGTACAAAAATAAAAACATCCATTCCAGTTCACATCCCCTAAAACAACAATTAAAAATATAGTAAGGAAAAAAATACACACAACGCAAATCTCAAATTCCAGAGCCAAATGAACCTACATGCATCTATCTATCTATCTATGCAACAGTTCTACAATATTCCTGAATGACACTGCAGCAACACTGAGATCCTTCCCATACACATCTGTTACCCTGCACTATATTCAGTTTTAACAGTTTTCTTCATCTCCTTGTATTTTTATATCTGGTATATTTTTTTGTACTTTGTACTTTGCACTACTAAGTTTTTTACTGCCTTTTTACTAACATGTTTTGCACTATGGAACTGTGAAGCTGGAAACTTGATCAATAAAGTTACTATCTATCTATCTATCTATCTATCTATCTATCTATCTATCAATCTATCTAAAAAAAATAAAGAGGCATTAGAACAAGGTATAAAAGAAGCACAGGGCATTATAAAAAAAGATAAATGTGTAAATAAATAAATAAATAAATAGGATTTCTAAAGAGTAAAATAAAATAGAAGAAAAAAATAATCTACAGTTGAATAAAGCAGAAACAAGAAATAAGAGTTCTGCCACAGTGCAGTGAATATAATATAATATATATTATATTCATACATATACATACATATACATATATAATAATATGAATAAATAGTCCCATTAAAAAAAACGTTTTTAAACACCTGTATGATTGCCCTGAGTGCAGTGGAAAGTCAATCAAATAACCACTAATTTTTTAGTTTTTTAATATCTTTTTGTGAAAGGAAAATCAAATGACCAAAAGACACACTGACTGTATATAAATAGGATTTCTAAAGAATAAAATAAAATAGAAGAAAAAAATAATCTATAGTTGAATAAAACAGAAAAAAATAAATAAGAGTTCTGCCACAGTGCAGTGCAACATATGAATAAATAGTCCCATTAAAAAAAACAGGTGTTTAAAAACGTTTTGTTTTTTTGTTTTTTCGTTTTAAAATACAAAAATTAATATTGAAATACAAGATGTTTTTCTTTATCGGGGTCAAGAAGGACGGTGCTGTGTATGAGAGAGAAAAAGAAGCACGGTGCTGCTGTGTAACTGAAGGTATAAAAGAAGCACAGGGCAATATAAAAAGATAAATATATAGTATATACCGTGTATATAAATAGGATTTCTAAAGAGTAAAATAAAATAGAAGAAAAAAAATAATCTACAGTTGAATAAAACAGAAAAAAAGAAATAAGAGTTCTGCCACAGTGCAGTGCAACATATGAATAAATAGTCCCATTAAAAAAATATATATTGTTGTGCAGTACTGTAGACAACCTGAGGGGGCAGCAGCAGCACCAGCAGCAGCAGGCGTCCCTGACGTCACCGTAGACGTCACCGTAGAAGAAGAGAGATGCGGAAGAAGAAGCTGTCAGCACATCACCTATAACGTGTGCTCCGGTGTGACGCTTCACTCTCTGTCATCTAGAAAGTTCCAGCAGAGAAACACACCTCTGAGTGAGAAGCAGGAGCAACTCTCAACAGCTTTGTCCACCGACGGAGACGTACTCGACGGTGAAACATGTCTGTTATCTCGGAGGAAACCGTGCGAGGTGAGAGTCTGTTCAAGGATCTGAGCGCAGACGGAGACGACTGGCTGCCCACTGAGATAGAGAGTATGTGTATGAACTGCCACCAGAACGGTATGACTCGTCTACTCCTCACCAAGATCCCTTTCTTCAAAGAGGTCATCGTCAGCTCGTTCAGCTGTGATGAATGCAGCTGGTCCAACACTGAGATCCAGTCTGCTGGACGCATCCAGGACCAAGGAGTCTGCTACACACTCACAGTCAAAACAAAGCAGGACTTGAACAGGGAGGTTGTGAGAGCAGACAGTGCCACCACCAAGATCCCTGAGCTGGATTTTGAGATCCCTCCGTTCACTCAGAAAGGCGCTCTCTCCACCGTTGAGGGCCTCTTGGAGAGAGCGGTTGCTGGTTTGGAGCAGGACCAGACTGTGAGGCGAGCAGCGGACCCAGAGGTGGCTGAGAAAATAGATGAGTTCATCCAGAAGCTGAAGAAGTTAAAAGAGGTCGAGAACGAGTTCACGCTGGTGATTGAGGATCCGTCTGGGAACAGTTTCGTGGAGAATCCTGTGGCCCCTCAAAGAGATGAGGCTCTCGTTATGACCCTGTTCAAGCGGACGGTCCAGCACGACATCCAGCTGGGGATAAGGGCCGATGATGACGATTTGGAAGAGGAACCAGCTGGAAACGACATGGAGACCATGAGGGGTGAGGTTTTGGCCTTCGACACCAACTGCCCCAACTGCAACGCGCCGGCGTCCACCAACATGAAGCTCGTCCAGATCCCTCACTTCAAGGAGGTCATCATCATGGCCACCAACTGCGACAGCTGTGGCCACCGGACCAACGAGGTGAAATCAGGCGGGGGCACGGAGGAGATGGGCACCAAAATCACCCTGCACCTCACCGACATCTCGGACATGACCCGGGACGTGCTCAAGTCGGAGACGTGCGGCATCGCCATCCCGGAGCTGGAGTTCGAGATGGGGATGGCGGCCGTGGGCGGCAAGTTCACCACCCTGGAGGGGCTGCTGGTGGACATCAAGGACCTGATCGTCTCCAAAAACCCCTTCATCTGCGGCGACAGCAGCACGTCAGAGCGGGTGGAGAAGCTGAACGCGTTTGGGGAGAAGATCGACCGGATTATAGCGGGAGAACTGGATGTCCACGTCATCCTCGACGACCCGGCGGGGAACAGCTATGTGCAGAACGTGTACGCCCCCGATCCAGATCCGGAGCTCACTATTGAGAAGTACATCCGCACGTTTGATCAGAACGAAGACCTCGGCCTGAATGACATGAAGACTGAGGGATACCAAGAGGAGCAATGAAACCTCCAGCACCATCTAAATGGACTAAATGAGCTGATCAATTTATTAATGTTGTGTCAAAAACCCGATATGTTAATATATCGCCCTATATTTTCTTCCATTTTCATACATTTTAAGTTAAACACTGGGTGAAAGGGTTGTTTCCATCAGTATATTAATCCGTGAGAGGAATTCTAAGTTGTCTAAATGTACAAAAAACATGCTTGGCATGAGTTGTTATTAAAGAGAAATCCTTTAACTCATTGTTTATTGCATTCTTGTGAGATTCCAGAAGATGGCGCTCTGATATCTCTGATTAAAAGGTTATTTCTCAGAGATCCAAACACTGTGTGACAAATTCATATTATTTTTATACACCTATAAGGATGACATCTAAATAAATGATCTAAATTGATAGTTCTAGTTCTAGCTCTGCTCTTTGAAATGGCTGATGTTGAAAGACGGAACATTTTTAATTTATTTACATATTTGGTCTGAGGAACAGAATTTATACTGTAGTGAGAACACGGACTTGTGGATTTAGATTAAAGTCTGGGTGTTTTTTTTTGTTTTTTTTACAAATTTTACATGACGGTTAAAACAAGATCATCTTTGTATAAACTACTCGCCATTATTTACTTTATCAGTTAATTGATTCATCATTTTGTTGTCAGAAAATGATGAAAAATGTTCACTATATTTCCACAGATCCCAAGGTGGCATCTTCAAATTTGAGCTGCAACAATTAATCGATTAGATGTCAACTATTTTGATTGTTTTGAGTGATTTTTCTTAAGAAAATAAAGCTTATATAAAGCTTCTTAAATGTAAATATTTTCTGGTTTCTTTACTCCTCTATGACAGTAAACTGAATATATTTGAGTTGTGGACAAAACAAGACATTTGAAGATGTCATCTTGGGCTTTGGGAAACACTGATTGACATTTTTTCACCATTTTCTGACATTACATAGACCGAACAACTAATCGATTAATCGAGAAATTAATCAACAATGAAAATAATCGTTTGTTGCATCCCGACTTCAAATTCCTTCGTTTATCCACCCATCAATCTAAAACCCAAATATATTCAACATATAAATCAAAGAAAGCAATTTGACTATCAGAATATTTGCCAACTCACTTTATCTTGATTGATTAATCGACTAATTGTTTATCAAACAAAAGCTTTCCTAGTCCTCATTTGGAAAAGTCAATTCTTTTCAACCCAAAGAGTTAAAACAAATCATGCAGAGAAGGACGACTGTATACTGTCAGATGTCAGTGGCCAGCTTCTGTCACATTAATATTTGCACATCCCTGTTTGTTTTACCCATAATGCCGTTTGCCTCATTTTGTCTCAGCTGCAGAGACGCTAACGTCCCTCTCCCCCGTCCTGCCTGCATGTTTTATCTAGTTTTCATAGCAACGGGGATCTATTGTGTTCTACTAATAGCAGAGTAGTGAATTCCTAGATTACATGGTTCTTGAGTGAGCAGCTGTTAGCCGACTGCTGCTGCTGATGGAAATAGTCTCGCTGCCAGGCAGCAGGCCGCTGTAGTCTGAGCCCAGACAGCAGAGCACGGCGGCTCTGTGCCCACAGGCTTATTTCCATATAAAACCAATGATTGCCTCCATTTTTTCTCACCACATTATGCTATGAATATAAGCACTGCTGTTGGCATTACTTCGACTAATACAGCTGACTAGTACACGTTATCTACCTCAACACAGGTTAATGTCAAATAGCTGTAAGCCAGATATATGAAAGTTGTCTTAGGATCAGCCATGTGTCTAGATCATTTTATAATTATATTTAATTCACAACATGTCGACATGTGGAAAGAATCTGGCTGATTAGGAATTCAAACACATATAGCCTCAACAGAAACACTGTTTTAAGAGAAAGTAGAAATATGACTGAGCAGAATCAGAACCCAGGAGCTGCTCGTCATCGGGGATGATTTTTAAAGCAGTTCTCAGTGTGACTAACATTAGTTTTTCATATTGAATATTTGTACTTCATAAGCACTGCATGGTGGTGCTGTGTGTCGTATTCTGTACTAGTGTTGTCAAATACTGTATCTAGTATCGATACTAGGGCTGTGAATCGATTAAATTATTTAATCGTAATTAATCGCACATTTTTTATCTGTTCAAAATGTACCTTGAAGGGATGTTTGTCAAGTATTTAATACTCTTGGGAGTGGGCAAATATGCTGCTTTAAATAAATGTATGTATATATTTATTATTGGAATCAATTAACAACACAAAACAATGGCAAATATTGTTCAGAAACCCTCACAGGTACTGCATTTAGCATAAAGAAATATGCTCCAATCATAACATGGCAAACTGAAGCTCAACAGGCAACAACACGTGTGTGCTGACTTGACTATAACTTGCCCCAAACTGCATGTGATTATCATAAAGTGGGCATGTCTGTAAAGGGGAGACTCGTGGGTACCCATAAAACCCATTTTCATTCACATATTTTGAGGTCAGAGGTCAAGGAAGACCTTTCAAAATGGCCATGCCAGTTTTTCCTTGCCAAAGATGATTGTATGTTTTTTTTTATTGTGCATGTTAAATGTTGTACCCACACTTAATCAATCAATCAATCAATGAAACTGTATCTAAGGGACATGACACGAGCAGTTGAGAATAATGCATCAAAACTCATCATCACTGTTTGATTCTCTGCATCCACACACAAGAGGAATAGAAAAATCTGTCACGTTATGTCTGACTCAGTAGAAACAGCTCCTGGTATAATCAGGTCCTTTTCTATACATGTGTGATGGGATGGGGTCGAAGTTAATACTGCAGACCTGAAGGTGACTGGTAACCACGAGTCATTCCTTAATAGGGGATGAAATAGATTGGTGTCATGTGACTGCTTTTGATTGCCTCTAAGCTGCTGGTACTGGTGCCAAATACCAGTATGCTTTGTTAGCTGTGTGACTGGTCTTAGAGGAACTTGCTGGCCCCGCTGGGTGTTGGGGGCTAAGGACTAAATCAGAGCCTGGGATGACCCTGCAGCTGCTCCGGCCACTCAGGCCTGCCCAGACCAGTCCGGGCCAGCAATGGGCCAGCAATGGGTCACTGAGCAAAACCAAAAAACAGAGAGACTTGATGCTCTCTGAAACCAACAGGATTCTCCTCAAATCTCCCGCACGAACCAAACCAATCGACTAATCATCTTATGTGGAACAAATCCCTTCGGGCGACGCTGCCCAAAACTGGGGCCTGTGGGGAAAAATGTGTCTTTTCACACAAAACATTTGACCCTCCATGGGGATTCAGGGAGCAAAATGATATTTTACACTCATTTAAACTGCTTAATCGTGTTTGAGCAGTTTGAGATCACCTGCTCATCACTCAGCATCACCATATGTTCAGTTTGTTTGCGGATTTATGGCTTAGTACCATCGGTGTGATAGCCAGGCTCGGATATCAGACACCAAAACATGGTGTTCAACGGCCATTTCTAGTTAGGAAACCTGATTTAAATCTTCATATTTTTCAGGGATTTTTCACCTTTATTGCGGACATATAATAATATATATAATAATTCCTTGGAAAGCGTGGAGGAAAAGAACATATGTTTAGGTTTTCGATAATCTATGCAGCCTAATTTGGTCCTGATCAACCTCACATTGCTATCTCTTACCCACAGAGGGGGCAGCAGAGACGGCTGTCATTGGTCCGGCCTCGCAGGCAGCGGGCACAGAAGATATGGTAGCAGTCCAACAAACACGGGGCCTGGTACTGCTCATGGCACAGGTGACACACCAGTGGGTGGACATTAGTACAATCCACATTACACAGGTTATCGAAGTTGGTGAAGATTCCTCCCGCCATCTGCAAACAGAGTATGTGAATCATGACTAACTGTGAGAGTATCACTTGAGTGACAAGTTTTAGAAAGCACATCACTAAACAATAAAAGCTTTGGCATGTGTTATGATGCAAATATTTCAGTTATTATAAGCGAGACTAAAAGACGACTGTCTCGTGCAACACTTTGATCAAGAAAGTCAGATATTAATTGGAATAAAAACGCTTTTTTTTGTTTGTCTCTTACCTTGTCAGATGTGTAATGAGTGCCCCCGGGCTTCAGTGACAACACACAATCTAAATGAATAACATCAAAGACATTGTCAGCAGCACCAGCATTACATCCAGCAAACAAGTCCTACTGGAAATGCAGCAGGCTAGTCTGCAGAAAGCACAGAGAGCCACTGTCTTACCTTTCAGTGGTGCTATCAGCTACCCCCAGCAGGAATGACAGCAATGCATAAACTCTTCAATAGTAGGCCGATGGGGTCCCTCCGCCAGGCAGCTGGCAGCGTGCACCTCAGGCCAGCCCCCTAGTGTTGCCAAAGTGCAAAAGGGACATTTAATATTGCTGTGGCGTCGAGATTAAAAATACAGTTGTCCTATTTCTAATGTCACAGCAGTGTTGTTATGGCCGGGCATGGTGACTGGAGGGAAAGGGGCAGAAATCACAGCGTTGCAAATAATTTAATCCACTGCAACATTGAAAGAGGAATACATTCAACTTGTCACATAAAGCATTATTTTGAATGCCTTCTAACTCTGTTGTAGAAAAGTTATCATAAATAAAGCTTGTTATGTTGCAAAAAAGCGATAACATTATTATAGAAAAATATACAATTCTAATTCAAGTGTAAAAAAATGTGAGAAACTGTTTGATACTGAAATACATTTGATAAAATAACAGGTAACACTTTTTTTTTACAAGTCCTTTATTTTGTAATAATTTTCAACAAATTTTCTTGGAAGTTAACTGAAAAAAGGATGTAATTTTGTGTTAATTATAGGGAATATATATATGTTCCCTATAATTAACACAAAATTACAGGGAATATTGTGTTAATTATTTATTCTCCATATTTGTTGAATTTTATGCTTGTTTGCAGACAAATGCTTTTTTTTTTAAATATTCAGCTGACTTCTTGTAATTTATTAATCGGAAGTATTGAATGCCATCTCTGTTTTCTGTTACATAGTCCTTAACAAGAAACGTTTTAGAAATGATTAGTAAATTATGGACGTAAAATAAAGTGTGAATAAATAATCTTGACTCAAGGTCCACTTACTTAACTTGCATTTTCCAGGGCTTTCAACTACATCTCTCGGTCTTCATCAGCGGATAGAGTTTGCTTGGTTGTCGTGGAGATGGCTCAGTTCTTTAATATTTCTACTTAATAAAGCAACTAACAGAGACAGTTGGCCACTAGCTATACATCTAGCTAACAATCATTGCTAAAAGAGCAGCTAAACTAGCTTACTTTTTGTGGAGAGTAAATAAATTTACCTACTAATTAATTGACAAATTACTGATTCGGCAGCAGTTGGCCAGTAAATAAGATAAAGTCTGACCTGTTTCAACAGTTGGTGCCCCATTTATGCCCCCCTAAAAGCGATATATTAACAATGTTTCGACATACTATACTGTGACTTTTTTTTCTCATACTATACTATGACTTTTTAATTGTTTTTTTGACATACCAAACTAACTTTTTTCGACAGACTATACTATGAATCATTTTTTAGATTTTTTTGACATACTATATTATGACTTTTTTTTTGACAATTTATACTATGACTTTTTAAATGTTTTTCAAAAGACTATACAATGACTTTTTTTCAACATGCTATGTTATGACTTTTTTTTTTTTTTAAATTGACATAATATACCATGATTTTTTTTCGACATACTTTACCATGGCATTTTTCTACATACTATCCTATGACTAATTTTTTATTTTTGTGACATACTATACTATGACTTTTTAAAAAAAATGTCTCTATAAACTATACTATGATTTTTTTCCACATATTATACTATGTCTTTTTTTCGAGATACTATACTATGACTTTTAAATAATTTTTTCGACATACCATACTATGACTTTCTTTAGAAATACTATACTATGCCTTTACATTTTTTTTGACATACTATTACATGACTTTATTTTGACATACTATACTATGACTTTTTTATTTTTTCGACAAATCGTACATTGATTTTAAAAATATTTTTCAACATACTTTACTATGACTCTTTTTTCGACATAATATAGAATAACTTCTTAAAAAAAATGTAAATATACTATACTTTAACTTTCTAAACTATGACTTTTTTTAAAACATTTTGACATATGACTTTTTTTGCGATTTAATTGGATTAAGCTAGAAGTGCACTATAACTGGATTATTAATCGAATCCAGATAAATCGATGCGATCGATTTCTCGGCCGGTGTATTATAGCTCCTGCGTCGCCGTCGCTCCTTCCTTTTTGCTTAATGTGTCAGCCATGGCCCCGATAGTGAGTAGTAACAGGACCAAATAAACTGTTTTTAATCGATGTATTTTAACTAGTCTTTTGCTCTCTTAGTATGTATGTAATCTGTGAACATTAATACATCAGCTACGGTTGTTTTAGCCTCTTTTTAAAGACTGTGTTTACTGTTTTAAGCTAAAGCCACGTTGGGTTAGCTGACTGCTAACGACGAAGCTAACGATAGCTTAGCAACCAAACCTCGCTAGTTTTATGGTTAATACAAAATATGAAGGTCTTTACTTTAAAATGTGTCACCTACAGACTTGGGAACATTATGCTCAATCACTTAGGATGTTTTGACATAATGTGAAGTTATTTTAATGCGTTCTTTAGCAGTTTTAAATGTGCATATGTAACTATGAATATGTATATGCTTGTTTCTTTATTTTCCCATTCTATTGTTTTTTTATTTAATTATTTATGTTTCAGAGTATTCTGTTGTATATGATGTGAATTTCCTTGGAAAGCACTTTGTGCTTGAAAAGTTCTCTACAAATAAAATTATTATTATTTTAAAGGTACATGTTGGTGTGAGATTGAGTAACCCTCTCTGGTTTGTGTGCTAGAAAAAGCAGGTGGTCAGGAAGCAGGGTGGCAAGAGGAAGAAGCAGATCCTGAAGTTCACCCTGGACTGCACTCACCCTGTGGAGGATGGCATCATGGATGCTGCCAACTTTGTGAGTAGACCAGTTCAGACATATAAGAGACTGTTGAACAGTGTGCAGGCAGGCAGCAGCTGTCAGACACGACCCCTGTGAGTGTCAAACACTGCTGTCATGTCAGTGGATCAGTCCCAAGTCATTGGATATGATGGTTACAGTCAGGTCGGAATAAGGAAAGGACACTTATCATCCAGTGTGGGTTTTAATGGAAACTAACAAGATGTCGGACACAATGTGTCACCTGTCAGTGCTTTGGATAGAGCATTTTGAAAAAAATTTCAGTTCTGCTCAGGGGTTGTGTGTCACATGCTGTGTCCTCTTTACTTAAACAGGAGCAGTTCCTGCAGGAGCGCATCAAGGTGAACGGCAAAGCTGGAAGCCTCGGTGGTGGTGTGGTGTCCATTGAAAGGAGCAAGAGTAAAATTGCAGTGAACTCTGAAGTTCCCTTCTCAAAGAGGTACGAAACACAATGCAGCCCTTTTTCAATCTTGTAATAGGCTCGTTAGAGATGAGCCAGGCCTGCGCAGAATCGATCACCGGCGATCGCCGCGCAATGCATGCCGGTTAGATTTGTGTCCGACTTGATGCCGACTTGCTCTGACGTCATGCACACAGCAACATTAACCTCACGAGATCGAGGCGGCCGCAGCTTTTAGAGCCAGGCGCCACAGTTGCTCTCCACCGACTGCAAGACCCAGGGCATGATGGGAAACGCCTGGCTCGCGCCTGATCAAGGAGCTGGTTGGCTCTTAGTTTTGACAGCAAACACCACGTGTTGTAGAAAGTCTTAACTTTCTGTGTAATTGTAATATTTAACGCTAGATTGTAGGATATTAGTCATGTTGTGCAATGAAGGTTTCATCTGTTAACAAACATTTTGTCTGGTTGATAATAATAATCATTATAACAATGAATGTTATCTATATATAACACTTATCAAAACGTGTGCTCATTATGTGCTTTACAAGGTGGACATAAAAATAATAATGGATAAAATCCAATGCCAGATACACGCACATTTCCACATATATTTACAAACAAATATAAATAAATCCCAACGTGGTCTGAAAACTACAAGTGGCCTGAAGATCGGATCTAACGGGAAGTAATTTTTTCTGTGACTTCCTGTAAAATTTTTGAAGTCTGCTCGAAACGCTGGAAACTAGCCGACTTGACCGCAGCTTTTTGTCACCACCCCCTGCTGCTGCCGCCTGATCTCGTCTACTTTCCAGGCGGGGCGCAGTTCATCTCAAACGAGCCTAATATCTGGTGACTGAAATCTGTGTTTTTGCATGTCACGGCCATGTTCTAATACAACAGTGATTCCTTCTCAGCGCAATGCTGCAAAGGTGCTATCTATGTGACAAAAACAGACGCGGCTAATTAGAAGAGGTGTTTGTACAAGTGTCCCAGAGCAGCTTAGTAAATACAATCCCCGCCATATGCAGTAATCTTTGCGTGAAAGAGAGGAGGATGCAAAGTCCCCATTGAAAAAAGCAGTTATGAAACCGACAACTTAATAAAAAAATAAAATAAAGAAAACAATACTGAGTAAATGCCAAACAAAAACAGCTTTATGTATTATTATCATCTCCACCACCATATTTTAGTGATACTCCTCCTGAAATGTTTCCTCTGAGTCCTTCTCATCCTTGCAGACTTCAAATGGTGCTGTAAAAGGTTTATGGCTTGCCACCTAATGGAAGCTGTGGTCAGCTATTTTCTCAACCCACATGCACTTCAGTGTGTGAAAACTGAGCCTAAAATGTATGTTTAAAAAAAAAAAAACTTAACATTGTCTACTGAATGTACTTCAGTTTTGCCTTTACCACAAATATGTTGACACTGGCAGAACGAACCTGATCAGCTCAAATGCTTAAAAGGTTCTACCATAAACACAGGAAGCAACTAGGGCTGTCAGTCGATTCAAATATTTAGTCGATAGTAAATCGAAAATAAATCACACTTTTTTAACTGTTCAAAATGTACCTTAAAGGGAGATTTGTCAAGTATTTAATACTCTTATCAACATGGGAGTGGGCAAATTATTGGAAATCAATTAACAACACAAAACAATGACAAATAATGTCCAGAAACCCTCACAGGTACTGCATTTAGCATAGAAAAATATGCTCAAATCGTAACATGACAAACTGCAGCCCAACAGGCAACAACAGCTGTCAGTGTGCTGACTTGACTATGACTTGCCCCAAACTGCATGTGATTATCATAAAGTGGGCATGTCTGTAAAGGGGAGACTCGTGGGTACCCATAGAACCCATTTTCATTCACATATCTTGAGGTCAGAGGTCAAGGGCCCCCTTTGAAAATGGCCATGACAGTTTTTCTTAGCATAAGGTTGGAGCGTTATTTAGCCTGCTTTGCGACAAGCTAGTATGACATGTTTGCACAAGTTTGCTCCAGCTGGTGGGCGGTGCTTGGTATTTCCTCACCTGATCTCAACATGGCTGCCGGGTCACAAACTTTCTCATTTTACAGCTAAACAGTACACTACAAGATGTTTCTGAAAACATTTGAGGCGAGAAATAGTCATTACAGTAACAGAATATTGATTCATATTTGATCAGCGCTGCCTAGTTTGACTGTTTGGTCGGAGTTAGCAATATAAAATAAAAAATTTTAATCATATTTGTTCCAATTCTACTTACTGCAGCTTTAAGCATTGACAAAGGTTTTCATCAGGAACTACTCTATACTGAAGGAACAGCAGTCGAACAGCGGTGTATTACTGATACATTTTTAGTAAGAATGGGGATTACTAGCAGGATTACAATTTTAAAATAGAAAACGATCTACTACCATGCACGTATATTCCCACATTCAAGACTCACACAATGGCCTCTAATGTTGGAGAAAAAAATCTTTCACTAGGTGGAAATTTTGTAATTACATAGTATGTAAAGCAGAAAAGTGGACAACATCACACACAGTACCGTGCAAGGTCTGCCTTCCAGCCATTGAAAATGTGTGTGAAGTGTGAATAGCATACTTAACGAAGTCTGCCTACACGTTTTCTCTGCTGCTGTAAGTTATCTCCTTGCCACGGCAGGTAACAATAGAGGAAGAATACTTCTTCTTCTTCTCCAACTACTCCAACTTCTACTTATCTTGCTACTCACTCACAAGCACTACCTAGTGGCGAAAACCGCGCACAGGCGTTACTAATAACATTGACGATGACTCTGTTGTATTCAATTGTCCCAGTAAGCTGCGACAGTGAGCCAGCATGCAAATTAATATCACTATTTACACTTGTGCTTTTCCTACAGTGACCTGTCAAAATGTGTTTGTTTGTTTTTTAAGGCAGATTGTCAGCAAGGTCTGTGGATTATCATAAAGTTACTGGGATTATTATTATTATTATTATCTTTTGGGAAAGAGATGTTGCTGTGGAGCGACCACAAACAAAATCCATTTTAACTCTGCATGGGAATATATAAGAGTATACTATACCACTAAGGTTTATGTGGGAAAACAAGACTAAAATTAACTTGTTTTTGTTTTCACCACACACGGTGCCTAAAATCATCCCAATTTTCTGCTACTTCAATGTGCTCGGTAGATTAAAACATATACAAAGAGAAGAGAAGTCAAGAGGTCACCAAAATCAACATACCCAAAATGTTATATATATATATATATATAATAATATACCTGAACATTAATTTGTATGAACTAATTTATTATTTCATTTTTAAGTATGAACAGATTAGGGCTGTCAAAGTTAACGTGTTAATGCAAATTTGTTTTTATACCACTAATTTCTTTAAAGCATTAACGCAATTGATTTTTCGGAGGTTGTGGCGGGCTCAGTTTGAAAGCTACAGTCATATGAAATTAGAAAATCGAAGGAATCCATTCTTACCAACCATGTCATACTAGCTTGTCACGAAGGAGGCTAAATAACGCTCCAAACTTACACTAATTTTGGCGAGGATGAACTGTCATGGACAATGGCTCAAGATGTGTGAATGAAAATGGGTTCTATGGGTACCCACGAGTCTCCCCTTTACAGACATGTTCACTTTATGATAATCACATGCAGTTTGGGGCAAGTCATAGTCAAGTCAGCACACTGACACACTGACCGCTGTTGTTGCCTGTTGGGCTTGAGTTTGCCATGTTATGACTTAAGCATATTTCTTTATGCTAAATGCAGTACCTGTGAGGGTTTCTGGACAATATTTGTCATTGTTTTGTGTTATTTCCAATAATAAATATATACAGACATTTGCATAAAGCAGCATATTTGCCCACTCCCATGTTGATATGAGTATTAAATACTTGACAAATTTTCCTTTAAGGTACATTTTGAACAAATAAAATAATATACTATGACTATGGACAATCTTTTTATCAATATTTTAATTGATTGACACACCTAAAACAGATACATACATGATGTATGAAGACTTCAAACTCTTTCTGTCTAAGCTATGAACACCACCACCAGAGGGTGACTCTACCACTTTGATTCTTAAATGGAGCACTTGATATTATGACTGATATGATATGAAAATGTTGCTATTAGTATATCCAGGATAATTGATTGTAATCTCTGTCAACTCATCCTCAGTCATTTAAATATACAAAGACTGCATTTCTGCAAGTGACACAACACCGCCTTAAGTTGTGTATACTTGAATTTGATAAGTCATTTGGAAAATGCTTTTATTATTTGAAATTATGTCATAATGTCATCTCGGGCCACTTAATAATACAAATACGAAGCACTATAGCATTTAGCATTATAGCTAAATGCATATTATTACAGGTTATTATCAGACTTGTCACAACTTGTGTTTGACATTTAGTCCACACAGATTTGTTTGTCCAAGCACATTTAAAGACCGGAGACCTAAAAACTCTCTGGTGCAGATTCCAAGTGATTAATGACCTCCTTTTGACTAATATCCCTACGGTGGTTTCCCCCCTTCCTCCTCCTGCATCTCTCACAGATACTTGAAGTATCTCACCAAGAAGTATCTGAAAAAGAACAACCTCAGGGACTGGCTGCGGGTCGTGGCCAACACCAAGGAGAGCTACGAGCTGCGCTACTTCCAGATCAACCAGGACGAGGAGGAGGAGGAGGATGAAGATTAACTTCACACCACTTTGAATAAAATTTCAAAAGAGAAGAAAATCTGTGTTGGGTTTTTGTTTTTATTACTTTAATTTTAGTTTTCTGGGCATCGCACCCACACACAGCATGGCTTACATACATGCCAGAGATATGCTTTGCTGTCCTTATCCTTATTATTTAGATAAACAATTAATACAATCCTAATAAACGATAAAAGATTATTTTAGTTTTTTTTCTTCTTCTTTGGTACCTTTACCTGAGGGATGCACCGATTCAACTTTTTCAGTCCCAATAGCGTGACCTGGGCTTTGGGTATCGGCCGATACCAGTTTAGTTTAATTAATGAGCTGTATGCCTCACTGTGTGGAAGTGACTGGGATCATTCTTTTATGTGTAAGGAAACATCAGGCTTGACTTAATCATTGCTTTTCTAACTTTGTAAAACAAAATGTAACAAATAAATACATAGATCTAAATTAACTAATTGTAATGTACACCAAGCAACTTGGTAAATAAAATCTTAAAAAATCAACAGGAATTTCAATTCAAGTGCAAACCTTTTTAATGTAGCAACAAAATGATCAAAAAGTAAACAGGAATTCAAATTCCAGTATATAATGTATATAATACACTGATCAGCCATAACATTTTGACCACTGATAGGAAAACCGGTGAACCGGCGACAGGGTCATGGGCGACCAAGGCTCATTGATGCATGTGGGGAGCGAAGGCTGGCCCGTGTTGTCCCATCCAATAGAAGAGCTACTGTAGCTCAAATTGCTGAAAAAGTTAATGCTGTGCCTGAAATGCAAAAGCGCCTACAATGTGCACATGAGCATCAGAACTGGACCACGGAGCAATGGACGAAGGTGGCGCTCTCCGAATGCACTTCTAGTTTCTCCTGATACCGACTGTGTTTCCTGAGCAGAGCTTGCGAAGCAGGGAGAGAGAGGAATCTTCACTACTCCTTTCCTACAACCCTCTTTATTTCCTTTTTTTTTTTAAAGCTAAATCCATTATGTGATTTCATAGATGTGTTTTTCTATTTTATTATTTTGTATTATTTTCTATTTATTATATTATTTTATTTTATTATTGTTATATTATTGTTTATAATTTATTATTAGTGTTTATTTCTATTTTTTTATTATTTTAATTTATTACTATTTTTATTTTGTTTTTAAATTTATTTTTTATTTTGTTTATTTCCCTTTCGTGTGACCAAGACCAACATGGGAAGGTGTGTTTTTTTTTCCATTTCATGTCAGGGACACTGAGTTATGTTCTACATTTGATTAGATGACCTTTGCCATGCCTGCAAAAAAAAAAAAAGGTTAAACACAACAAATTAAGATATAATTATATATAATATAATTAATAATTAGGCCACAATTAAATATAATGGGAATAATTTAAAATAAAACTCCACTGTAGCGTGTGCAATCGGGACACTTTCCAGTTCTTGATTTGTGTACTTTTGGTACATTAAGGGATGTTGAAACTCAGTGTGCTCTCTGTGGTGAAGCTCTCTGTGGGGCATCCTGTGTTACAGCTGTGGTAACCTTGACAACAGTTTAGACCACTGGCAGTCAGGACTCCTCTCACAGCATGCAGTCTTCAGGCTACACTTGTGTGTATTTATTGTTTTTTTGTCTGGAATAAAGTGGAAAGTTTGCAAAATAAAGTAACAGATTTTGAGGTATTAGGTTTTTAATTAAAAGTCTAAATTAGATTTTTTTTTTTTAATTATATATATTAATTGACATATATATGTTCCCCTTCAGAATGAATAATTGTGTTTTTATCCTCCTACATCCTGGCTTCATATGTAGAGTAAAGGTTATGAGTGAATAAGCAGCAGCAGCAGCAGCAGCAGAAGTTCTGTCTCTATTCTCGGGACTTTTTGCACGGAAATGTGCAGCAGGCGACAGCAGCAGGACTCTCTCTATCCGCCTTTATTAGCTGCACACATGGCGTCTGTTTCTTCCTGCACACTACTAGTTAAAGTGGTAACTAAGAGAGCATGACTAACTAGTTGTGGGTGAAAATTATGGGATGCATCGTCATGGCAACAGACCAGACGTCACAATCTGGGCATGTGTGTTCCATTTTTGTCTTTCTTATTTTTCAGACTGGAAGACCTGGATAGAGATCAGTGGGAAATACATGTTTTTATTTTTTATTATTTTTTTTTTACTCGTGGAGATGAAAACCCACCAAGATTCACTGCAAATAAAAAAAAAAATTTTTTTTTTTTAACTGAGCTTGTTGTTTTTTTGGGTTGAAGAGAAAGAGCCTGCTCTGCGGCGTCTGGAGGGTTAACTTTCAGTATTCTCAGCCTAAAAAAAGGGGCTTCAGGGGGGCTATGAGATAAAGATGCCGGGGTCGCTGAGTAATGAAGACGAGGGACAGGACGACATGGATTTTGAAGACGATATGCCAGGTGAGAGGAAGGGGAAGGAGGCGGGGTGTCCTTCACATTATATTTTAGTGCGCCGCTACGCCTTGTGAATGCGGGGAAAAGGGCTTGTCCTGCGTTCCTCAGACCAGAGAGGAGGAAGAGGAGGAGGAGGAGGACGAGGAGAGGGGTGGGGTGCAATAAGCAGAGTCATGCTATTATTTTTGTGCACGACCTACAGTGTCTTAAAAGGTGGGACCGTTTTGGGGTGGATTTGCCTCCAGGCTGTCCTCTCACATCCAGCCTGGTTTCAGGGCTTGCATGATGGAGACGCTTGTGCGTGCTTTCTGTGCGCGCTCTGATTCTCTCTAGGCTGCATGCATGCCATGCCAAGTCAATGCTTTTTTACCTTAAACACACAAGTTTGCATCATAGAGCTGTTTAAAGCCATGCCATTTATTCTCTGCTATATGCTTGTGATGTCTCTCAGTGTGTATATGCTTTTAAGTATAGGCTATATACAGTGACAACATCTGTGTTGGTGTTTTTGTTATAGAGAGGATGCACCTCTGTTTCTGCTACAACTTTAAATGTTTTTCCAGCTCTGCTGCTGCATGGCCTCAGAGGTGTGAAAGCCACGTGTATAGGCTACAGTAAACACTGCTTAATATCAAGGGTGCCTTCAGCTTTGATCCTGTGTATACACTGATGATGATGATGATGATGGTGGTGGTGATGATGGTGGTGGTGGTGGTGGTGGTGGTGGCCATGGTTGTTGGGGTCATCAACATCCCTTCAGCTGTAGGTCGTGCACTAACTGGAATTAACTGTAACCCACATCCTTGACACACACACACAGCTCATTCATGGTGGAGGCTTCACAAGCAAGACAAATGTGTGTAATATTTCTTATTATGGCTGTGAAATGAATCAGTCGACCACTCTGGCTATGAACCAATAATGTTGTATATACATGACAGTTTCACTCATTAAAAAATGTTAAAAACTAATCAAGGCACAGGGATCCCATAATTAATGACCTGTCCACAAGAAGCCAAAGAGTCTGCCAAATTGTGGTCATTTTGTTTTTCTCTTATAGCTCTCTTGGTTACGTTTGTCAGTCTTTATGATAGGGCTGCCCTCTCATTCATCGGTCGTTTTGGTCTTCGTCAACTAAGATTTCTTTAGTCGATTAGTCGTTTTTTTCATGCTTTTTTCATCCTGAATGACTTCTTTCCATGAGCACATCTCTGGTAAGCACAACATTTAAAGTGGTGCTTTTGTGTGATTCTTTGTGGAGAAACTCAACAAAATCCCATGAGTGTTAGTCGACAAAGAATTTCTTTGGTTGAGGACAGCCCTACTTTATGGCAGGTGTCCATGCACCCAGTGATTCTATGTCCTAGGGCGGGTTAAGGAAATCCCAGTCATAGTATTACAGTAACTTGACTAGGGCTGACCCGAATGCTTCCAAGTTTCGAAGCTTCGACCGTTGCCATGGTATTCAACCTCCAAGTCACTATTCGAATGCTTTCGGTTTTGTTTTTCTTTTCATTTTTTATAAAAGTATATAATAATAATGTATAAATCCCCAAATAGCCCATGAAATAAGGAATAATCCCATAAAAATATTCATTATTCATATTCAACATTCATTATTATTTGTTATTCTCAGACATATATCACTATTTGTTGTGTGTAGAGCACTGTCACGGGCACTGAAACGGTGGAAATGGAGACAGACAGACAGAAGAACCTGTCAGCTTGCTGCGCCGCAAAGCGAAGCTTCGAATACTTTCGAATATTACTCACCGAAGCTTCGAATACCTTCGAATATTACTCACCGAAGCTTAGAATACCTTCAAATATTACTCACCAAAGCTTCGAATACCTTCGAATATTACTCACCGAAGCTTCAAAGCCCCAAAAATGGAATTCGGGACAGCTCTAAACTTGACTAAAATGATATTTTCTTATAAGATTTTGATTTTCTTGACTGCTGCTGCCTCACAACCAATGTTAGGGATTAGCTTAAAAGTATAGCTGCCATGCCTTTGACATGTAACTGAGATATCTGTAATGTGCCAGCCAGGAGCTGGCCTCATCAAAATCTATATCTCAGTCAAACCAGGTCCTAAATTGCTATGAATCTGTTCCAGTGTATCAGAGGCTGCTGAGGTGATGAGGTGCAAAATAATCAGGCATCTTCATGCCACAGTGTCAGTTTGCAAGATTCATATTTCCTGTCTTTCCTTGCAGCTCGCTCTGAGCATCACATGATTTGATGTTTTGGTATCAAGGGGCAACACCTAAAAGATGCTGTTTGGCCCTCCTCTTTCCTCTCACGCCACAATGTGGAAGAGTTTCACGGTTTAAACAATAGATTGAGTATAAAAGGAAAGTTGAGAGTATAAGAAGCCAATGCAATGCTGTCTCCAGCCATGGGTCTGCCTCTAATCACTGCTGAGTGATAATATGTTACACAAAACTACATAACAGCTGAGTGTTTGGTCTAAAGAGACAAAGTAGCATGCACTATCTCCTGAAAAGGTGCAAGGAACATGTATAGGGACAAAATTATGAAAACGAATGAATGATTTTCACCAACATGGTTGCCATGGTGCAGTTCTTGCTCATTTTTCCTACTCGTTATAAAGGTCTTGAGCCTCAAATGCTGGTGTATTTCATACCGCTGTCAGTAGCTCGCGACCCGTTTCTGAGTCGCTCACCAAAGGCTCAAAGAATATATAAACAAATTTGATAAGACAAAGTCACTTGGTAAACCTAAATTTCTATCCAATCCAATTCACAGACATCCCGCCCCCTTCTGACACAAACTGATTATTGTCCAATCAGCTGTCAATTAAACGAGTTACGCTGCTGCCAGTTTGGTTACATCAGTGACGCCGTAACATTAGGAGATGTTAGCGGGCTAGCAAGCACACACCAGATTTGACAATGACTGCAGAAAATAGCCAGGCCAAGAAAAGGCAAACAACATACTATTTTTATGAGGAATGGTAAACAGAGGTTTTTTTTGTGAACGACAAGTGTGTGTGTCTCATTTGCGGTGTGAGCGTGTCAGTCGGTAGAAGATGTAAAGTCGAGCGCCACTTCACCAAAGTCCACGGCAACTTTTCACGGGACTTTCCGGCTGCTAGCAGTCTACGAACGGAGAAGGTAAAGGAGCTGAGAACAACACGTAAAGACAACAGTCTCTGTTTACCAAACCAATGAAGAAGGCCAACGCAGCAACAGAGGCTTCATTTAAAGTGGCGCACATCCTAACGAAGCACAAAAAAAACCTTCACCAATGGCGGTATTGTAGAAGAGGCGTTGATTGCGGCGGCTGAATTGCTATTCAAGAGAAATTATGTCTGCTATCGCGATGTACAACTTGGTGCTAATACTGTGGCAAGGAGAGTGTCTGTGCTGTCTGCGGATGCTATGGAGCAGCTAGAACAGGACATGGACAGGTGCAAATGTTTTTTCCATCCAGTGTGATGAGTCGGTCCACTCCAGCATACACCTCTCTTGTTGACTCCATGCAGTGCCAGTCATCTCACTAACTGTTAAAAACACTGAATGCATGTAATACATGCATGTGAACCACAGATGATGAATGGAATGTGAAGGGAAGTGATGTGATACAGTGATATGTGGACAGACAGAATATAAGGACAAGTAAAATAAGTAACAACTTTGTTTTGTTTTCTATGACATTAATCTGATGTGAATTTAATAGTGTGAGCTTGACACATTGAAAATGTAAAGAAATGCATCCAGAAAAAAAAACATGCACATGCTGCTGAATTAAGATGTTGATGATGTCAAAATATTCACACAAAGGAAGCTTATTCAGCTGGTTTGGGTGGAGCTGAGCGATTTGAATAAATGTTACTAATAATATAAATATGAGTAGCTCTCTCTTAAATTAGCTCTCAGAGGAAAAAAGGTTGGAGAACCCTGGTTTATATCATTGGCACATCATTATCTATTTCTATATGATTTTCTATCAAACAATAGGCTTTAGAAAATTGCCATTTTCCTATATATGCACAATGTTTTTCCATATAAGCCAGATTAATACCAACAGGCTTGCACTGGATGGTGTGCAGTATGGAGAGAAACAGACAAACAGACAGTCAGAGAGAGACAGAGAGGAGTGTTGAGCAGTCGAAGCATCATCTATGACTGCCAGCCGTAGCCTGAGGGAGAACACAAGCGCTTATGATGCGTGTCCCCAATAACCCTGTAGTTGGTTCAACATGAGAGGAAAGGTGCAATTGATTATGGCAGGTGAGTGAAGATTAAGCGAGCAGTTTGAAAAATCAAAAACATTTTCATGTGTCAGTTGTCAGAAGTTGATTTAAGTTTGCCTTGATTTCATTTTGTATTTTATGTTGTTGGCTATAAACATCTCAAAGGGACTCTTTAACACCGTGATCCCTTATAATGACACACTATGTAGCAAAGGGTTATGTACTACTCACAATGATGCATATGTCTTAATGAAGATTTTTGTTGATAAATTAAGATATTCATGCTAGTCTGATGATGGTGATGGTTTTCAGCAACGGTGGTAAATGCCTGTTTTTATCTGACCGTGATATAGTGTTGCTCATCCATTGTTATGCTGCAGATACAGGAAGCAGTGTTCAGACAGTTTACGACCCCATCAACAAGCATCAAAGTGACAGACAAGGTCAGGAATCCAGGTCAGATTTTTCCGCGGCATCAAGATGCCTCCATGCAATTAAAACTCAACAATGTAGAAGCACGTCCTGGGGGGGGGGGGAACTTCATCAAACCCCTGAAAGCTATCCTATCACAGCCTTTATTTGTTGTGGCACATAAAGTGTCCTAATTCCCTTTGTTTCACTCCGGGATGCTCACACTGTCACAGATTGTTCCGTTGTGTTTTCAGTTTTAATTGTTTTTGTTCTTCCCTAAAATTGAAAGATTATCATGGGCTTTTGTGTGCCTACAAATGTTATCCCCAATTGGAAAGTGGGTCTATTTTTGGATCTCTCGCTGTGAAAGTTGACACCATTTTTTCCTGCTGCGCGTGCACGAAGCCTGTGCATGAAAGATGCTTTTTTTTTTTTTAAATGTGTATTTGCAGATGAGCAGTGCAGCATTCTAGTCTGTTCTATATCTGCTTTATAATGCATGCGTTAGGAACTTGTGCATATATTGTCTATGATGGATGTGTTTCTAATGGTGCTACTTGGTCTTTATCCTTCCATCACTTTGATGATTACAATTTCTAATAATAGTCTATGGATGTCTTTGTCTGAAGGCGTTTGAGGCCCTGTAAGCACTTGATCAATGAAGAGAGGAAAAGCTATGGCTCTTTTTTCCCCCTCCTCCTTAGGAAGTAATGCTGGGCAACATTAAGTGGGCATTTCCACAAGGGGGCCAACAGAGAAAGGGCTAATGTGCTTTCCAGTAAACTCTAGCTTCCTCACTTGGGAGTCGCTCATGAATCTCCCTTCTAATGGGTCATTCCGGTGGCCAAGCCCTTGCAGGAAGGTCAGGACTGTGTCTGTGCCATCCGTCCACACTTTACAGAAGGCTCTTTTGCCAAGTGGAGCTTTGGTCCTCTTTCTAGCAGAATCTGGTGCCAGACCTCCCTGTGCCACATGACTGAGCGACCCCCCCCCCCTTCCAACACCTGGCACAGCCCGGTCCACTCACTAAGATTATCATTCCCCTGATGGCTTTCCCTTTGGGGACCTCACAGGCCATTCACTGTAGGCAGGTTTCACATTACAAGGCAATGCAGGTGCTAAATGCAGACATCTTTTTTTCTCAATCAACTGCATTGCTGTGACACCTTCTGCCTATAAATGAGGTGCATTACTGAGAGACCATTTGTATAAGTGTTCAATATTTTTCACAGCTTTGAGGCTGTACTTAAAGGTACAGTATGTAGGATTTGGTGGCATCTAGTGGTGTGGTTGCAGATTGCAACCAACTGAGTACCCCTCCACTCACTCCCTTTCCAATACTGTGGTAATGTGAGCTGCTCAGTGCAAAACCGTGGTAACGCCTCGGCCTCGCTCAGAGGCCATCCTTACCATAATAACACTACTTTAGGGGCAACGGAAGTCAGACGGCGGCTGGCGGTGCCACGGTTTTGCACTCTGCTGCTCACGTTACAGCAATTTCACAAGCGTTTTGGAGAACTACAGTGGCTTTTAAGTAACGTAAAAACGTGAAAGGCTCTCTCTAGAGCCAGTGTTTGGTTTGTCCGTTCTGGGCTACTTTGGAAACATGGCGGAGCAACATGGTGGACTCTGTGAAGAGGATCCGCTCCCTATGTAGATATGAAGGGCTCATTCTAAGCTAACGAAAACACAACAATTCTTAGTTTCAAGTGTTTATACACGAATGAAAACATAGTATGAATAATATATTCAATTTCTGCTAATATATCCCCCAAAGTATTACATACTGTTCCTTTCAGGCACAGGGGTGCTTTGAGCTAAATGCTAACATGCTGATATTTAGCATATGTTCATTACCTCAGTTTAGCGTGTTAGCATGCTACCATTTGCTAATTAGCACTAAACACAATGTAGCTACAGCTGAGGATGGTTTTACAGGGATGTGGTCATAAACCAAATAATTATGGCGCTGAAGGAAAAGTCAGATAATCACCACAGTAATTACAATTCATCTGATGGGGGACATGAATGTGTGTACCAAATTTCATGGCAGTTGTTGAGATATTTCACTCAAAACTACAAATGTCAACCTCATGCTGGAAAAGGAAATGTATGAGGAACACAAAAAGTCATTAAGATTTATCGTCTGGGAACTACGAATGCTTGCACAAAATGTTGCGCCAATCCATCCAGTAGATGTTGACATATTTCACAGGATAAGTGAACATTTTGACCAGCTGGTGATGCTACAGGGAAAGTCAGGGGAATCGCTAACACCAGTAGCCTATAGGATTCATCCTCTGGGGAGCATGAACGTCTCCACAAAATGTCATGGCAATCCATCCAGTAGTTGTTGAGATAGTTCAGTCTGGACCAAAGTCATGGTCTGAACGATCAACAGACCAACACTGACATCCCTAGCATGCCGCTATCATGGCTAAAAAGGACTTAGTCTGGTCTTCTGCATACAGTTGAACTTTTAAAACCTACATCGGTAACACTGCATCACCACTGTCAAGTTTGAGTGATTTATTGCACAGAAAACAGAGCATGGGGACACACAGTCCGGCATCATCTGGTGTATTTAATGCGTGATGTGTGGTCAACCTGTCAGTCATAGTTTAGTCATTGAAAGGAAGACGTGCAGAGTGACGGCCTGTGTGCTCTCTGTAATCCAGCGCCGCCTCCATCTGCATCTGAGCCATGTCATCATCTGTGCGTCTGTCTGAGTGAGATGCAAGGCTTGCCTGGCAGGCGACTCACATACATCTGAGACATAAAAGAGCTCCCTGTTTGAGATACTGAATACATAAACTCAAGGCTTTATTTAGAAAGAGAGAAATAAAGGAGCATGTGGATCTGTGTGCAGAAGAAAAGAATGAGGAGGCAAAGGATAGATAGGTAGATTTCCGTGACACTGAATACATCAGTGGTTATGCTGGCTTAATCAGCTACTTACCTTTAAATAATGTAATTTGTGCAGACGTCTGTGGAGTTTTAATGCTGTAAATGCACAAATTAGCCCCAATTAGCACTAAAGAGGGTGACACACTTCATCTGGTGGTCAAAGGAAACACGATGAGCCTGACATTGCCACTGATTAAAGCTTTGAAGTCACGAGCGTGTATGTTGCCTACTGCAGTGATTCTCAAAGTGGGGTCCGTGGCACTCTGCCAGGGGGTCTTTGAAAAGTTTTCAGATTCTTTCATTTAAATTATCATGACGTCATTTTCTTTTACAAAAGGCCTCATAGTTTAACAAATAATATTTTTATTTTAAAATCTACAGTAGGCTATAATCAGCCCAGTGGCTTGGAAAAAATGTTGGCATTGTACATTCGGTCATAACGTTGTTTTAGGTAACGCAGTTTTAGGTAAAGTTGTTTTAGGGCAAGTTGTTTTAGGTAACGTTGTTATACACGTAACGTTGTTATACATGTAATGTTGTTATACATGTAATGTTGTTATACACGTAATGTTGTTATACACGTAATGTTATACGTAACGTTTTTATACGTAACGGTGTTATGCGTTGTTTGGGGTAAAGTTGTTTTGGGTAATGTTGTTTTGGTTAACGTTGTTTTGGGTAACGTCGTTTTAGGTAACGTTGTTACGTTGTTTTGGGTAAAGTTATTTTGGGTAACGTTGTTATACGTAACGTTGTTATACGTAACGTTGTTATACGTAACGTTGTTATACGTTATACGTAACATTGTTATACGTAACGTTGTTATACCGCAACGTGTTGTTACGTAACGTTACATAAGAAAGTCAGCTAAGGGTGTTGTTTATTTACGGTAGTTACGTTGGTACAGTTCTTACGTTATCTTGATACGTTATTATTTCCACACAAATCATGATAATTTTTCAAACCTTAACCTAGTAGTTTTGTTGCCTAAACTTAACCAGTCGGTTCACAACATTAACCACGTGACGTTGTGCGTTTCTGCAAGCGCGATATGAGATATGAAACTTTTTTTTGTTCAGAAACTTCGACATTCAACGTGTCCCGTGGTTTGCAGAAACATACAATGCCAATAATTAAAAGAGTACTGGGTTGGTATAATATTTCATAAATTACATTCTAATCTAACAAATCTCTAACTCTTACCATCTGCAAATATGTTTAATACATGTCTAATATCTTTCTAATACATTTCTCTTGTGTTGTTCTTCCACATTACTGAAAGGCGGTGTAGTGGTCATTGATGAGGTGGGTGTACTAATGTAGATGGGTAATAGGTTACTAAGGAGGAAGTGGGTATACTCTTTTATATATGCCAATGGCTTTTTGGCTGATCAGCAGGTAGCCTATACTGTAAACCGCCAGAAAAAGAAGTGGGCATACTCCATATACCTTTACCCTCCACTATACCACTGATGAAGGGGTTGCCGGTATATTCTCTATCTTGTTAGAGGTCCTTGGCTGAAAAAAGATTGAGAACCTCTGGTGTACTGTATGTGTGTGTGTGTGCGTGGGGTGCCTCCTGCTAGCTTTGCTAAATAGAGGATAAGCGGTTGGTGAGGTTTGTGTGTCTACTACACAGGAATCCCTCCTCCCCAACTTCTCACTCCAGCTACCCAGGGGAGTGGTAGACTGCAGGGCTAGTGTTGGCTGATTGACTCTGATACATGTGCTGCATATTTCATGCCCTCCAGTCTGTCTGTGCGAGACGCAGAGAGCGAGGGAGACGCGCAGATAGATAGACGGTGAAAGAAACAGAGAGACAGTCGGGAGAAAGCGAACGAGATCAGATCGACCTTTACGGGGCGGTTGCATCCTGCGTGTATTTCTCTGTGTCTCTTTATAGTGATGTATTGTTTGGGACTGTCTCTCTTCCTTACTTACTCCTCTGTGACCCACTATGGCATCACTGAAGTCAGCTGCGCTCAGCAGTCAGCATGTTTGTACACAGCGGCTTTGAGACAGTACAGCTGACAACCAGCAGCAGGTCGCTTTAGTCCCAGCAAGCATTAAAGGCAGAAGATATGCTCAGTATACCTCAGTGGTCCTCCAGGGAGTTCCCATTTAGCGGCAGGGCAGGCACTCCATCTATTTGTGCTCTGACGGGTAAAGTTGATCCACACTCAATGATGTGTGATTATGAGGTTTATTTTGCCAAGTGCTCCTGTTGGTCTGGCAACGATTCATCATTTTTATTTTCAAAAACAAGCCAACTGACTTTTTGCTTTTCTGTATTTTCACAGTATACTACGCCTGCAGCTAATGATTATTTCCATTATCGATTAATCTTTCTTTCTGTCTTTTTGATTACTTGTTTTGTCTATTGAATGTCAGAAAATTCCCATCACAATTTTCCAGAGGCCAAGGTGATGTCTTCACATCGCTTGTTTTGTCTAACCAACTGTCCAAAACCCAAAGATGTACAATCGAATGAATGACATGAATCTGAGAAAAGATGCAAATACTCACAGTTTTGTTTTTATTTGATAAATGACTTAAAGGTACAGTGTGTAAGATTTGGCGGCACTTAGTGATGTGGTTCCAGATTGCAACCAACTTAGTACCCCTCCTCCCATTCCTCCCTTTCCAAGACTGTGGTAACGTGAGCCGCCGAGTGCGAAACCGTTGTAGCGACGTTCGCCTCACTCAGAGACCATCCTTACCATAATAATACTACTTTAGGAGCAACGGCAGTCAGACGGCGGCTGGCGGTACCACAATTTTGCAGCTCTTGTTACCAGTTTCACAAGCCTGTCGGAGGACTACGTGGCCTTCTGGTAACGTAAAAACGCGAAAGGCTCTCGCTAGAGTCAGTGTTTGGTTTGTCCGTTCTGGGCTACTGTAGAAACATATGGCCCTGAACAGGATAAGCGGTTACAGATAATGGAAGGATGGATGGATTTCTGCTAATAGATCCCCCAAAATGTTAAACACTGTTCCTTTAAACAATTAATGAATTAACAAAATTGTTGTCTATTTTATTCTTAATTATCAGATTAATCAACTTATCATTTCACCACAAGCCAAGCTGCATTTGTCAATATAAAGATTCAGGCTCATTACGAGATGACAAACTCGACAGCATCAGCTAAATTTCCAAGCGTATCATCTTAAGTACTCTACGTGCAGTATACTACACTGTGTTTCTAATGGGATAATGTTTTTGTTTCTGTGCGTCCAGATGAGGATGACGAAGGTGAGCGCAACCCTGTTCCCCTCGCACCCCTCGACAGCTTCTTCTCCGACAACGACTCCCTCAAACAACAAAAGAAGAAGAAGCCCAAAAAGATGAAAGAGGGCAAAATGCCCAAAGTTAAGAAGAGGAAAAAGGAGGTAAGGTGTAATTCACTCTCAGCACCATCTGCCGTGACCTCGGACACAACAGCTTTTGTGGCTCAAGCTGCACCCTGCGTTTCTCTGTTTCTCAAACCGCCGCTCTTTTGATGTCTCTGCAATTGGATCAAAGGTGTGTTTTGGCTGCTGGGCCGCCTCTGTAATCTAAATGAGAGGCAGTGGACTGTCTCAGGCTTAGAGGAGGTTGGCAGCGGAGTCACCGTCACTGCCAGTGTAAGCTGTGGGCTCCAAGGGCCAGTTTAGAGTGGAGATTTGTGCCTGCGGTGCTGGTGTTGATGGCAGGGACTGTACTGTAGGTCAGAAGTACAGCTACGGTGCCAAGCAAGCAGTGGGAGTCCGAGCTGTGACAGAGCGGTTTTGACAGTTGAGTTTCTCCAGCCTTTAGTCTCCAACATTTAGACATCAGGTCAGAGGTTTGAGCTTTCTCCCAGCATTAACACTAGTGACTTAATTTAACCAGATTTGTCATGGTTGAGATCACTAATTACTAAAATAAACTAATCACAAAGCGTTTAAAGCTAACCTATGTGAATCAAAAGCTCTGACAACAAAAAAGAAAGAAAAAAAAATCTGGTACCTGTTGCCTTGCACAGGACTGTAATAAGCTCAGCCGTCCAATCATTTCATTCAGCGCGAATGAAATGATTAGACGGCCTACCTGCCTGTCTCCCTGCCTGTCTACCTGCTTGCCTGCCTGGGTGCACTCATTGTACATCACCAGAATCTTCCACAAGCTGCAGGCTTGACAGCTGCAAGTACTAACAATAGCCATATTTGTTGTTTATGTTCATTATATGTGTATGTTCATAGTGATAATTTTGGGGGAGTGTCTTTGGTGGGAGGCCTGAATGGGCGGGCTGTCAGTTTTGCCGACTTGGTGACTTTCTCGCTAGATTTAGAGACTTTTGGAGCTGGTTAGCTGCTAGAAAAGAGTTGGCAACACTGGGCCGGGTTTTTCAGTTGGGTCATATCAAAATCTAGTGTAGGCCTACTATTGCTAGTTTCTCAGCATTACTGACCCTACTTTTAATTTGATTTATCATACTAATGTGTTAGCAAACAGTTGCCTATTTTCACATCCAGAGGACACAAAGCATCATTAGAAGTCATTGGGAGCTGTGTATCTGGACACTTAACAAATCTAAATCCAATATTCACCTTTCTTTTTGCTCTGTTTTAGTCTCCACTGGCTTCTGGAAGTTGAGTTTGAGAGTTCAGCTGAGGGAAACATCTGGTTTTATTAGCTGCTAAATTCACCAATGTGTTCACCAGCTAGTTGCTAACGTTGTCTGTGTGCCATTTGGTGTTAGGCAAGTAGCATACAGTACGTTTATCATGTCAATCATGTATCCCTGCTACAGCTGGAAACGAGGTCAATGATAGCAGAGAATGTAGGCCGGTGTTACACCATATTCTGCAACCAAGTTATTGTTTTGAAGTCTAGTTCCCACGGTTTTCTGTTTCCCCTTGCGTTAACGTGAACCTAACAAATTAGTCCTACCCTGAACCAGTCATCTCTGCAACTCCCAACTGTAACCTAACTTAAGTTCAAACCACAGGGCGAAACTGACTTTGTCGCAAGACATCTTGTTGAGACAATTCCTAATCAAGACACAGAATTTGAGGAGTTACAGAATTTGGTGTAACACCAGAAAACCAAAACAATTGACCGATCCTAAGCCCCGGCACCCTCAGTTACTGTTGCTAGGTCGGGCAACTTTGACAAAAAGAAACATGGAGATGCCGGCTCCGTTTAGCTGAGTGCCACAGTGTATATTAGATGTATACTGGGCGCCAGGCAATATAGCTTCAAGAAGCCGACAGCAAGAACTACAGTATGTGATGGAAGGATATATTCCCGATGATAAACTTTACTCAGGTAACTTTTCCCATTGGGATACTAGACGGTGTTTATATGAAATTAAATAACTGCAAAAGTTCTTCGGGGGCGGCACGTAACCTTATAGAGATAATATAAACTAGAATGGCACTCGGAGAGCGCAGACCTCCGCCAAGGTGCCTGACTTTGAAAATAGATCACAGCTCACAGCTGGCGGTACCGCAAGGTGGTCGGCTTGTTATTAACACGGTCTGTTTCCGTGTAACGTATCGGCGGATGCCTCTCTCATTCAGCAGCCTTGTTATGTCTGTATAACGTTACACTACGTTGTATCTCATCCCGTCATCTACCACTTTGTTCTTTCTCACCGCGGACGGCCAGCATCTCCCGCATCTCGGAGTCTCGCCACACATCCACACATGTATCTCTCTTCTCGAAGAAGGAGGAAGAAGGCGTGGTCATGCGTCATCAGTCACACTGCGCGTGTGCTATACCCTGTGGTCTTAATGCTCAGGCTGATCGGAATTCTTAAAAAAAATTCTAAATCCATTCAAATCCATTGCGAACCTTTAGAGTAATCCTGTAAACAGACGGACAGACAGACAGACAGACAGACAGACAAATAAACAAACCAACGCCGGTGAAAACAATACCTTCTTCCAAGGCCCTTGGCCTTGGCGGAGGTAACAAAGGAACAAAATCAGACTAGTTGTGACCAGCCGACAGCGCACAGACCCAGATCCGGCTTCACTGCCCCCTTCCGAGAGCTCCGTGCCCGGCAGCTGCGGCTCAGCTGACGCTGCTGGAGGCCCAAGCCGTATTTCTGGGCCCGCATGAGGGAATGGAGGCACGGTAAAACCAGAACCAGGATGGCGCGGGGCAGACTGTCAGACCCTGCTGCTGCAGTAAAACGAGAGGTTTTCTAAAGGGACTCTGGTGCTCGGAAACACTACCGCTTTTGTCCACAGGGACCGCCAAAATCAACACAAAATGAAAGTTCCTCATAGTAACTGTGACTATATACAACGTAATGTGTCTGTAAAGATTGTGACGCCAATGTAATGTGACTTATGTTAGGAAAGGATAAAGTTAAAGGGACTATTTGTAACATTCAGAAATGCTTGTTAACAGCGACACCTGTGGCCGTGAAGTCAACTAAAGTCAGCGTCGGGCTCACGCTTGCTCGCTCTAAATATACCTGAACGAGCATCGCTCAAAACAGTGAGGCGACACACGTCAGCTAAAACCACAATATCACTCTATATTTCACCTGCTTGGCAGTAATGTTAGCTGACCAGACGAAGGTCTCTCCATGAATCACTGCTGATCCTAGTGTTGGCTTTTCCGGCCTCAGCCCCGCTGCTTCAGCCTCCGGGGCTGAGGCAGCGGGGCTGAAGCAGCGAGTAACGCTGAAGTGAAAGCCGGAGGGAACAGGGGAGACACTGGCAAGTCGGTCAGAGACGATGACGTAACTCGTTGCGGAGCCCCGTCACTTCACAAGACACGGAAAACCTCTGTTGGTCTGGAGGAGCTGCAGCATTTATTTCTGCACAAACGTCCACTGTACATTCACTAGATATTCTCAGAGCTACGAAGTCTTCTGCAATGTGTATTGTGCGCGCATGCACGTGAGGTGGAGCGAGCTGAGTGAAGGCAAGCAGGCAGAGGAGCGGTCTGAACAGCGTAGCCACACGCGAGCGAGCATAAGCAAGTGCGCATATGCGAGCAGAGCGCGCATGGGACATCGACCCGGTAGATTTATACCTGTAAAAAGTTACAAACAGTCCCTTTAACCGAGGTTCTGCCGGGTTCCAAGCTTGCTCAACTGTTATTGGGGGCGGGACTTAGGAAGGGTCAGTGGGTTTCACTATGAGCAGCACCTTTTACATTACACACGTTCATTTGGTCCACTCACTGTTACCATGACATCCAGGAGAATTTGACAAACAAAGGCGGCAAGATGTCGGCTCTGACGTGGACGGAAAAGTCTCATCTGCATTTACTTTTCCTAGCCAAACTCTGAAGCTTTAAGAATTTTGGTATTCAATGATTACAGGAATTCACTGTATTCCCAGCGCGTTTTCCCGCCTGTGTTAGCCATGGCTTTAACAGTGTCGGTGACATAGCCAGGATGTTCCCCTCCGCTGGCTGGAGATGCCAGCAGTGCTGTGAGGAGCTTGGCTGGCCAGGCTGCCACCCGGCCCTTTGGCTGCTTGTGGTAAACACTGAGCTCTGGGTCTCACTGAGCTAATGAGGGGGGGACTCCCTCTGACACTCTCCTCCCTCTGTCTCTCTCTCACACACACACACACACACACACACACACACACACACACACACACACACACACACACACACACACACACAGGAGGTAACTGTATCTTAACAGGGAACTCAGGACAAGTTTTTTTTTTCAAAATAAAATCTCTATAGGGTAACTCTATCTACTATATTTTGTCTAACGACTTAGTTTTAAAAGTTCTAGCTGCTGCTACTACTACTACAACTACTACTAATACTACTACTGTTACTGCTGCTGCTGCTGCTACTACTACTACTACTACTACTACTG
>CAKAKR010017006.1:0-20418 GCA_916700685.1 Adelosebastes latens
GACGCGGAGAACGCTATGCTGATTGTTGAACCGATGGAGTAACAGCTTTTGGTGGGGGCAGTGTCATGGTGTGGGGCGGCATCTCCCTCACTGGCAAAACAAGGCTTGTCATCATTGAAGGCCATCTCAATGCAGGGAGATATCGGGATGAGATTCTGCAGCCAGTGGCGATCCCATATCTCCACAATCTGGCACCTAACTTCATCCTCCAAGAAACAACGCTCACCCCCACAGAGCCAGGGTTATCACAGACTACCTCCACAATGTGGGAGTAGAGAGAATGGACCGGCCTGCCAAGAGTCCAGACCTCAACCCAATTCAACACTTGTAGGATCAGCTTGGGCGTGTTAGAGTGACCAACACAACCACGCTGGCTGACCTGCAATGAATCCTGGTTGAGGAATGGAACGCCATCCCACAACAATGTGTGACCAGGTTGGTGACCAGCATGAGGAGGAGGTGCCAGGCTGTTGTGGCTGCGTATGGATCTTCCACCGCTAGTGAGGCTCCTGACATATTGTATCAAATGAATAAAGTGTAAAATTGCCAACATGTCTTGTTTGTTCTTTGTTACTGATAGAGAGTTCAATCATCCACCAAACAACTCAAAACAAGAGTCAATACCAACAGGAGAATACACTGTTTACCATTGACGGAGCATTTTGGCAAATTTTTCTTGGGCGCTACCCACATAATCAGCTGTGCTGCTCATCCCACAAATGCATGATCCTTACAAGTTGGACATCATTGCAAAGGTAAATAAACAGGCTTTCCAACGATGTAAAATACAATGCCAATTAGCATTGTAACAACAGAGAAATAATCGACCAAACACAAGTTTCCGAACTTTGTTTTTCCAGTTTATTATACACATGTTAGTGTTGCAACTGTACTAGGGCTGTCAATTGATTAAAATCGATTAATCGCATGATTGTCCATAGTTAATCACAATTAATCGCTTACCGCTTATCCTATTCACGGTAGCGGGGGGGGGGGGGACTGGAGCTGATTCCAGCTGACATTGGGCAAAGGGAGGGAACACCCTGGACAGATCACCAGACTGACCGGGGCTGACACACACATATATGTGAGTCCCTTGAACATTTTCAGGTCAAGGGACCCCTTTCCCCTTTGAATATGGCCATGCCAGTTTGTCCTCGCCAAAATTCCGCGTAAGTTCGGAGCGTTATTTAGCCTCCTTCCCAACAAGCTAGTATGACCTTTTTTTAGTTTCATATGATACCAGTATCTTCACTTTAGTTTTAAAACTGAGCCCGCTACAGCCTAAAAATCGCAAGTTGCGTTAATGCGTTAAAGAAATTGGTGTTAAAACAAATTTGCATTAATGCGTTAACTTTGACAGCCATAAACTGCACGCAACAAGACTGATGAAGAAACACTGAAACCAACAGAACAGGTTAAAAAGGAATATGCAAAACACTTACTACATGAATAAAAAATGCTAATTTCATCAGAGCAAAGTTTATAAAATCAAGCTTAAAGGTACCATATCGTGCTAATTTTCAGGTTCATACTTGTATTTTATGTTTCTACTAGCACATGTTTACATGCTGTAATGTTCAAAAAAACTTTATTTTTCTCATACTTTATGCCTGAATATGCCTGTATTCACCATCTGTCTGAAACGCTCCGTTTTAGTACATTTCAACGGAATTGCGTTGCTAGGCAACAGCTTGGGTCCACGTTTACTTCCTGTCAGCTGATGTTATTTACATAAACTGCAACAGGAAATAGACTGGGACACATTTAGCATTTAGAATGTTTATGTTTAAAACCGTGTAAGGGTATAAATATTGTATATTTGTGACATCACAATTGGACAGAAATCCTAACGGCTTGTTTCAAACGCACAATTTCTGAATACGGGCTGTGTGTATTTCTCCGTATATTGAGTGTTTTGATAGTTTAACGGTATTTATATAGCACTTAAACCTGCTTTATTATATAAAAGACATGAAAATCTCTTTTTATAATATGGGACTTTAAATAAGTAATTATATTTATTAATTTTATACAACACATAACCATCATCCCCAGTTCTTACATTTCCGATTATACTTTCACGTTTCCACAGCAACTTCTCGCCCCCCCCACACACACACACTTTAAGCTCTGCTGAAAAGGAGATGTATGGTAATCCTTATCAGAAAAAGACTATTAATACCTGCACACCGTTAGCTGCAGTTTCTTCCTAAATGATCATTTTCAGCAGTCACTGACGTGTGTTCTGCAGAAGAACTAAAGGGGGATAAAAAATGTATCTTTCTAGTTGAAATTAGTTCTCTACTCGTACCGGTAAAGTATTCAATTGCATCCAAAGAATGCTTGAGAGAAATCTGACATGGAAAGATTAGATCTCGATTAGACCCGTTTTACCGCACAGAGAGCTACACAACTAACCGACCCCGTCTATCTAGATCACTCACACTGAAACTTTATATCTCTATTCCTTAGCATTATATCATCGATTCCCTTTATTTCTTCATTGCTCGGCTAATTACAGCTTTGTAAGATGAAAACTACAAATATGTCTTAATGACCCCATTTACTCTCCAGGTCTGTGTGCACAACTATAGAGGTTATAAAATGTAATGTAGCCGCCAACCACCACGTGTACACAGACGGGATCTTTAAACCCTTTGCCACGGGCAGCACAGTTTAGAATAATAATGATAAATTGGCATGCAGAGTGATTCTGCCGCAGGGTGGTACATGTGAGAGGACCAAGACAAATGAATGAAATCAACGTATTATTGTAATTTCAACATTGGATGATGATAAAAACACTTCTATATATTTAGTTAACACATGCAGACAGATGCTCGGGCCTGTACCAGATACTGAAAACACACACCGAGGGCTTTATTTGTTTATCTGGATTAATTGCGTCTCTTCTTTGAAGAATAATCTGCAGATCACTAACCTCCCACCTTATGTGTTTCTCCCTCTCACAGTCGCCCTGTGGCTACCGTACAGTACGTCTGTTTATATCAGCGCAGAGAAAGTAAACGGAAGCTCCTCTGTGGAGAAGTATACAACCGTCATCACATGAAAGTGGCCCGGAGACAAAAAGAGGAGCAAGACAGATGTGAGGAACGTTTCCCTCTCTCTCTCCTTTTATAGTTCAAATGCTTTTTTATGACATCATCAAAAGTTATTCATGCAATAAAACCTGTGGTTAATATTGCATGCTATTTTTTACCGTCTGAAATAAGATGAGACTTGAACGCAACAGTAGCTGTTCAGGAGCTTTCAACTATATAACATGGTCTTCATCAGCATATCTATTTGCCAGATTGTCAGGGAATCGTCCATTTTTGTCTGAACATTTAAAGAACTTCTTCTCTATGTTGGCTTTAAAGTAGGGCTGTCAATCGATTACATATCTGTTATAATTAATCGCGATTAATCACATGATTCTCCATAGTTAGTCTCAATTAAGTGCAAATTAATCGTCCATTTTTATCTGTTCAAAATGTACCTTAAAGGGAGATTTGTCGAGTATTTAATACTCTTATCAACACGGGAGTGGGTAAATATGCTGTTTTATGCAAATGTATGTATATATTTATCATTGGAAATCAATTAACAACACAAAACAATGACAAATATTGTCCAGAAACCCTCACAGGTACTGCATTTAGCATTAAAAAAGCATAACATGGCAAACTGCAGCCCAACAGGCAACAAAAGCTGTCAGTGTGTTGACTTGACTATGACTTGCCCCCAAACTGCATGTGATTATCATAAAGTGGGCATGTCTGTAAAGGGGACACTCGTGGGTACCCATAGAACCCATTTTCGTTCACATATCTGGAGGTCAGAGGTCAAGAGGACCCCTTTGAAAATGGCCATGCCAGTTTTTCCTCGCCAAAATTCAGCATAAGTTTAGAGCGTTATTTAGCCTCCTTCCTGACAAGCTAGTATGACATGGTTGGTACCAATGGATTCATATGATACCAGTATCTTCACTCTAGCTTTGAAACTGAGCCCGCTACAACCTCCAAAAGATTGATATTGCAAATTGTGTTAATGCATTAAAGGAATTAGTGGCGTTAAAACAAATTTCCATTAATGCATTATTATCGTGTTAACTTTGATTGCCCTAATTAAAAGTTAAGGTTCAAAGTTTATTCTTGACCTTGGAAACAGTTGACAAAACAACCTCACCACAAGGTCCACATAGTTGGTGTTCTTGTGCTATCAATCACATCACATAATCTTCATCAATCTGGGATTTATTTTACTGAGAAATCATTTAATATAGACACAAATTGGTTTTGAAATTTGTGTCCACCTGTACGATATCAATTTGAGACAAAGTAGGTTGTGCCAACCTCCGGTTCTGAAAAGTGAAGCCAATGCAGAAGTGCCTTAAACTTGCATTCTTTCTAATAGCCAGCAGGGGGCGACTCCTCTGGTTGCAAAAAGAAGATTGAAGTCTATGAGAAAATTAGCCTACTTCTCAATTGATTTATTACCTCAGTAAACATTGTAAACATGAGTTTATGGTCTCATTCGCTAGTGTCAAGTCTTCTTCAATACAGCATGATGTTCATTTAGTAAATTATGGTCCATGCTTTAGGGCGGGGCTACCTTGTGATTGACAGGTCGCTACCACGGCGTTGTCCGGTCTGAGAGTTGTCTGTGTTTCTGTCTTAGATCTTTAACTCTTTCACAGTGTGTTTCGAGTTCATGAAAGTTGAAAGTAAGATTTTGGACACGCAAAATCGTCTGCGTTCGGTTGTAATTGGCCCCACCCTCTCGTATTACTTCTGGTTGCAAAAAACCAAGATGGCGACGGCAAAAAACCAAGATGGCGACGGCCAAAAACCAAGAAGGTGACGGCCAAAAACCAAGATGGCGACGGCGAAAAACCAAAAAGGCGACGGCCAAAAACCAAGATGGCGACGGCCTAAAACCAAAATGGCGACAGTCAAAAACCAAGATGGCAACAGCCAAAAACCAAGATGACGACGACCAAAATCCTGGACTTGAGGCTGTCTACAAACCAATGGGTGACATCATGGAGACTACGTCCACTTCTTATACACAGTCTATGGTTGTGGCATGAATGCGTGATGAATTGTAGTGCTATGAAGAAAATAGAAAGAAAGTATATGAGAGCAGAGGAATGTCATCAGCTCAGGTCATCCATACGTGCTGCCACAGCTCAGCAAGGTTTTCGGTTCATGTTCCCAAAACTTATTTTTCCTTTCAACTCCATTGTATTGGACCCCTCTTAACTTCTGATTGGTTGGTTGGTTTGCAGATGTGGGTTGTTGCAGCAGTTGTGATATTATTGGTCCTACATTTCTGACACTCGGACAGAATTTGGCAGCAGGATGTCTTTGGTCATAAAAGCGCCTAATTGGCCGTTGGTGGGCGTGTCTCACTGCGAGATCTAGGACCACCATTGTGAACCAACTGTATAAAAAGTTCCTCCATGATGACAATAAGATAAAATATCACAGCGCTTATTGTAATGGGGAATATCATTCAATTTGAACATTCCCTGCAACCATGGTTCATCCTGTCACATGCTGTGAGGTTGGAAATTAAGAGAATATAGGAAATTAAAAAAAAGAAATAGAATGGCGGAAGCCGTGGAGGAATGAGACGCATCTACGTCAGAAAGTGCTCCCACTCGCCTCCTCCTGATGTCCCCACAGGGTTAATAACAGACGTCATAATGTCATTCACAGATGGCCGCTGTTAATGTTAAGACATGTTATTTTCAGTGCTCAGAATTCAATTCCTCCTGTTCCCAAGTGCCTCTGGTGTATTTCGGCAATTTCCCAGCGGAACCTCGAGCAACATTTCAATCTGCCAACAGGCAGTCTGGGAGATGAAGAACAGGAACTGCCCAAAAAAGTAGATTAACTTGGTTTTCTGGTGGCTCAATAATAAATATAAAGACATCTCTTGCTTTTGCTTTCAGACCTGTTAGTTTATTTGCTCCACACTGCTATCATTTTCAAGTCAGCATGGTCTATGTTATGAAGAATAATATGGAAAAAACAAATTACTGAGCACATATTCTATGGTGCATGGGTGTGTCTGTGAGTCGTGCAGCGTCAATTTATCTTCTCAGCCACATTAAGCAGTTTCATCAGACCAGTCTTACGCTCTGCACTCAGAGGCCTTACGGGGGGGGGGCACAGGGTACAGGAACATCCACCCGACATTCCTGTACAGCTGCATGGTTCAGTATGGTAGACAGTTTTAAAGTTTAAAAGCAACAAAATGATTGGCTCACAGAGGCCAAAATCTGATTGGTTGAGCTGAAAAAAATAGCGGTCTCCTGGATGAAAGCCTTGTGTTTGTTGGACCCATCCACCTCCCCTTCCGCCCGCCCACCCGGTGTCTCCTTTCACTCTTTAAACTACGTCACCACACTCCCGGTACACTTTCTCGGAGCGTTTATTGTTGCCACCGATGGGTTTACATTGTAGTTAATGGAACGCCCGGTGCGTTTCATACCAGCGCTAAATGGTGCCTTGTGCAGCGGTATTGAACGCCGACGGCCGTGACAAAGCATCGGTATTTAACACCCTGGCAATGTGAATGGGCTGGCGTTATGCACTGCTGAATCAATGATGTGCTGCAGAGTGTACTAGATACTGTAAGTGTTATCTGTGAGAAAATAAATATGTTCTCAGTGAGGGATTCATAATACTGGCTGACTATAGACACATTCCACACATTTAAAAAAAAAAAAAAAAAAAGTTTCATCCAAGCTAGCGAGGAAACCACTCTTATGGGACTCATCATATAATTTGTTTGAACTTAAACAACATAACAGCTGACGGTAGTTTTCAGCAGCAAGGTGATGAGCTAAGTCAATGTACATAATGTTGCTGGATGTGTGTAATGCTGTTTGGCACCGATAATGCTCTTTTATGCATAATGTTGTTGTGGGCGTGCATAATGATTTACATATGCATAATGCTGTACAGTGCTCATGTGTTTTAAAGTTGAAAGAAGTTCAGATGTCCCTTTTTCTACCTGTTCATACGTGTAGCCTATGCAAGGTTTGGACGATTTCATCTTCAATCACCATAAAGAGCATTTGTATGAGAACAGTTGAGCTAGATTAGTTTTGCGACATACAGTGTGATTCATCCATGTCAATGATCAGATCCACCACTCAGGGGCTCTGACTCTGAAACAGCAGTTAATAAATAATGTCAATAATGCATATTCGTCTAACATGAACTTTGCTCCTAATCAACGAAGCACCAAGAGTGAAGATGAGGCTTTATTTAATTACAGTGATATACTCATTGTTTCTGCTTCTATAAACGTTGGCATGACTAAATGTATTACTGTTTGCAGCCTGCCAAGCTAATCTCACAGAACAATGAAATGCCTCCCACGGTTGGAAACAGCATGTGGGCAGCTTTTGAAGCGGAACACAGGAAACGGAGAGGCGCCCTCTGTCAGAGACACACTGTGGAACACACACGAACACGTGTGAGCCTGCGCACATCTGCCCATTCATTGCACACACCTGGACACAACAAACCGAGGGGTCTATAAGTTGTGATTTTATCTTACCTATTTTGAGTTTCATTGATTGTCTGCCGTCATTCAAACTCCATCATAGACGATGTATATACGTTCCGTTCCGTTGTTCTGTTCCGTTCCGTTGTTGCGTTACTTTTTTGCGTTCCGTTGTTGCGTTCTGTTGTTGCGTTCTGTTGTTGCGTTCCGTTGTTGCGTTCCGTTATGTTGTTACATTATGTTGTTACGTTATGTTGTTACGTTGCTTTACGTTGTTACGTTATTATTTGAACACAAATCATAATCTTTTTTTCTAAACTTAACCAAGTAGGCTAGTTTTGTTGCCCAAACCTAACCAATCATTTCACAACATTGACCACATGGTATTCTCAAGCTAAAGGCGGTTGTTATTCAGTTACCCTAATTACGTTGTTATAGTTATATTACATTGTTATGTTATGTTGTTTGGTTGCGTTGCGTAACATTGTTACGTTGTTACATTACTTTGCGTTGTTACTTTGTTGCGTTGTTACGTTACTTTACGTTCTTACATTGTTAATCTACGTTGTTATTTTACGTTGTTACTTTACGTTGTTATGTTGTTACTTTACATTGTTACGTTGTTACTTTGCGTTGTTACATTGTTACGTTACTTTACGTTGTTACGTTGTTACATTGTTACGTTGTTACTTTACGTTGTTATTATTTGAACACAAACCATGATCTGTTTTCCAATCGTTTCACAACATTAACCACATGGCATTGTGCGTTTCTACAAGCGTGATATGAGGCTGCTTTGAAATGTATTGATGAAACATATTTTTGGCATTCAACTTATGATGTGGTTTGCAGAAACGTACAACGCCCAAAAAAAATTCTGGCAACTGGGTTGCGGCTTCATGTTAACGACTCATTGTAGACACATAAATCTTTATGATCTGATAACTATGGAGTCAAGAATTTATCTTACTTACATTCAGGTTCCCTGCATGCAGTGACAAAAAAGTCCTCTTTCTAGTGTTCTGTATGCGCAAAAAACTGTGACACACAGAGGCTTTTCAAACGACTTAACGTGCCTATAATGGTACTGACTAATCCCAAGGACTGTGGCATTTGGTGAGTGAAACTTTTTGAAAGCTAAGTCAATGTATGTAATGCTGCTGGATGTGTGCAATGCTGTTTGGCACCCGTGATGCTCTTTTATGTGTGCATAATGTTGTTGTGGGCGTGCATATTGCTGTACAGTGTTGCTCACAGTAGTATATAAATCCTACTCACCACTGCTATCCTGCAGTGCTAGCACACCTGTAAAGATCCTGTCATCAGGACCGAGAGAAGCCATAAAGAACATTTATATAACGGCCTCCTTTGTCTGAATGACACAACTTTAACACGTAGGTAGTAATGTCTGAAAAGGGCTCATGACGGAAGGGTACGTAAAGAGCTGCAGAAATGAGATGCAGGTTGGAAACAGCCAGAATCAGCCAGCATGGAGGATGAGATGAAGTTTGCATAGAGCTGAGCGACGGGAGAGGGGGAAGCAGGAGAGGAATAAGCAGCTGGCACCGAACGCCCACCAGGTCACCACAACAAACACACAGACAGACAGATGGAGAGAACACACACTATTACTGTATACTCACACATATACAGTGAATTAAGGAACAAAGATGAACCTTTGACATCTGATCCGCCTCTTACTGTCTGGCTTCAGGGTTGACTGACATATGTTTGATTTCTTGCCCCCTTTACATGCACACAAGATACCCAGATTAACCTGCTGTTTGTAGAGACACCGATCAGCCATAACATTCAGACCACTGACAGGTGAAGTGAACAACATGGATTATCTCGTTACAACGGCACCTGCCAGTGGGGGGGGATATACCTGTATTAGGCAGCAAGTGAACATTTTGAACTTTGTGTTGGATCAGGGGTCAGCAACCTGCAGCTCCGGAGCCACATGCGGCTCTTTAGCTCCTCTCCAGTGGCTCCCTGTGGATTTTTAAAAATGGAAATGAATGACTGTTTTATGTTTACATTTTCATTTCAAGTCATAATATTATGAAAATAAATTAATAGGTTTACGAGAAAAAAGTCGTAGTATTATGAGAATAAATATATTTATTTATTTATCGTAAAGTTGTGACTTTATTCTTGTAAAATTACGACTTTTTTTCTCGTAAAGTTATGACTTGTTTCTCGTAATATTACGACTTTTTTTCTCGTAAAGTTATGACTTTATTCTCGTAATATTCCAACTTTTTTCTCGTAAAGTTATGACTTTATTCTCGTAATATTAAAAAAATGTTCTCGTTAAGTTATGACTTTATTCTCTTAATATTCCAACTTTTTTCTCGTAAAGTAATGACTTTATTGTCGTAATATTAAAAAAAAAATCTCGTAAAGTTATGACTTTATTATCGTAATGTTACGACTTTTTTCTCGTAATGTTATGACTTTATTCTGGAAATCTCAGATTTTTTTTCCCTCAATGTGGCCCTAATACTCCGTAGTACATTTGCACTTGGGCCCTCACTGCATTAGACTTATATACTATATACTTAGACTATAAACTGTGTTACCTTCATCACAATGCTCAAATGTTTTGCTGCTCCAGACAGTTTTTTTTAAAATTTTTGCCTAAAATGGCTCTTTTGATAGTAAAGGTTGCTGACCCCTGTGTTGGAAGCAGAAAAAATGGGCCAGCGTAAGGATGTGAGCGACTTTGACGGTGGCCAAATTGTGATGGCTAGACAACTGGGTCAGAGCATCTCCAGAACTGCAGCTCTTGTGGGATGTTCCCGGTCTGCAGTGGTCAGGACCTACAAAAGTGGTCCAAGGAAGGAAAACCGGTGAACCGGCTACAGGGTCAGACCCGAGGCTCATTGATGCACGTGAGGAGCGAAGGCTGGCCCGTGTTGTCTGATCCAATAGAAGAGCTACTGGAGCTCAAACTGCTGAAAAAGTTAATACTGGTTCCGATAGAAAGGTGTCAGAACACACAGTGAGGAGCAGTTTGTTGCGTATGGGGCTGTGTAGCCTCAGACCGGTCAGGGTGCCCGTGCTGACCCGTGTCTACCGCCAAAAGTGCCTACAATGGGCATCAGAACTAGACCACGGAGCAATGGAAAAAGGTGGCCCGGTCTGATGAATCACATTTTCTTTTACATCATGTGGATGGATGGAGTTGGAGGTGTTGACTCGGCCCCCGAATTCTCCAGATCTCAATCCGATGGAGCATCTGTGGGATGTGCTGGACAAACAAGTCCGATCCACGGAGGCCCCACCTCGCAACTTATACAGGACTTAAAGGATCTGCTACTGACGGCTTGGTGCCAGATACCACAGCAGACCTTCAGAGGTCTAGAGGAGTCCATGCCTCGACGGGTCAGGGCTGTTTTGGCGGCAAAAGGGGGACCTACTCAATATTAGGCGGGTGGTCATAATGTTATGGCTGATTGGTGTATAGTCAAACTAAGGCTGTCAAAGTTAACTCAATAATAACACGTAAACTTGTCATTTTTAGGTTGTAGCCGGCTCAGTTTTAGAGTGCAGATATTGGTATCATATGAAACTACGAAACCAACCAACGGTACCAACCATGTCATACTAACTTGTTGCGAAGGAGGCTAAATAACGCTCCAAACTTTCGCAAAATTTTCGGCGAGGAAAAACTGGCTTGGCCATTTTCAGAGGGGTCCCTTGACCTCTGACCTCAAGATATGTCAATGAAAATGGTTTCTATGGGTACCCACGAGTCGCCTCTTAACAGACATGCTTATGCTAAATGCAGTACCTGAAAGGGGTTTCTGGACAATATCTGTCATTGTTTTGTGTTGTTAATTGATTTTTCCAAGAATGAAATGAAAGAGCTCAGGAACAATGCTTATGTCATTACTAATGGAAAGAAGAAGAAAAAGAAGCAAAGAAAAATAAAGGATATTTGATCTAATAAAAGGATCTGCGTGTCAGCAGAAAGTGAGAGGTAGAGGTCGATAATTATCCTGCTGATCCAACATGTTTGGATGTACTTTGAAAAAGAAGAGAAAAGAAAAGAAAGGAAAGTACTCTGGGTGTGACCCTTTGCCCTATACCCCACCCTCCAACACACACACACACACACACACAAACGCACACACAGTTTAATCAGACTGGATGATGATGGTGACAAAGACAAGTTACATTCTCTGATTATCTTTGCTGCTACACTGACTGTGAATCTGGAGATTGGAAGATTGTGTCAAATCAAAAAGAAAGGGAAAGTAAACGTGTGTGTGTGTCAGAGAGGGAGAGAAGGGATGAGCATGATCTCTTAACTTCAACTTTGACAATACAGTATTGTTTCACTTTAGATAAAAACACTCCCTTGGCTTCAGTTATCACTTCCTATATAGACAACCCGTTCTCTTTCCCAGCTCATCACATAAGGACACTTGATCAGGACACCTTGGCGCCACTTTTTTTTTATTTTTTTTTAAGTTATTTTTTGGGGGCATTTTTTAAGCATTTTATTGACAGGACAGTGGATAGAGTCTTGGAAAGGGGGAGAGAGAGAGATGACATGCGGAAAGGTCCACAGGCCGGATTCGAACCCGGGTCCACCGCGGCTAGGACTGAGCCTTTGCCATATGTGGGCGCCCGCTCTACCAACCGAGCTAACCAGGCGCCCGGCGCCACTTTTTTGATGTATTGGGTAATCCTTAGGTTTAGGCAACAAAACTACTTGGTTAGGTTTAGTGAAAGATTGTGGTTTGGGTTAATATTATATAACTTAAAGCTGAAGTAGGTGAGATTGGAGCAAATATGATTTAAAAAAAGTTATTTTTATAAAACGGTCGCTATATCCTGACAGTAGAACATGAAACAGGTAACCTGAAAAAAATCATGTTCCTCTGTGTCCTCCAGTGCTCCTAACGGCATCTGTAAGATTTCACAGACCGGAGGAAAACAAGCAGTATGAGCTGATCTGAGGTCTGCTGTCCAGCTGCCGTCTATGAGAGCCGGCTGTCAATCACTCGCGAACTCCGACCATACGGTCAAACTAGGCAGCGCTGATCAAATATGAATCAATATCATGTTACTGTAATGCCTATTTCTCTCCTTAAAAATTTTTCAGAATCATCTTGTAGTGCACGGTTTAGCTGTAAAATTAGAAAGTTTGTGACGCCGCCGCCATTGTGAAATCTGGTGAAGGAACGCCAAGTTCTGGTCACATGACCGGAGCACAGCCAATAGGAACGCTCTCTCTCAATGGAATGACCTGTGATTGGTCAAAGTCTGCCGTCACAGGCTAGATTTTCTAAAGCCTGAAAACGGAGCCATGAGGAGGAGCAGAAGTCTCAGAACACTTGAATTACAATATGCTGAAAGGTTATTATGGAATTTTTGCCCAATGATGCCAAAAATATACTGCCTACTGCAGGTTTAAGTAACTAGCCTATATCACTTTACATGACAAATTAAGTAACCTTTCTACGCTACTTAAAATCAGTCAATGTTGACTTTTGGTGTCACAGATGACACCAACAGCAGCCTCCTGGGTGAAAGTCCTTTGGTTGTTTGACCCATCCATCTGTCCCCGACCGCCACCCCTCTCGGCCTCTCGCCCGTTATTCTACGTCATCGTGGACGTCCGGAGCAGTTGCTCTGAGCAAATCAAATATACCGCGGATGGGTCTACATTGGAGTCACTTTAAAGCCCGGTGTGTCTCATGCAGACGCTAATGGGCGCCCTGTGAGTTGGTATCAGACGCAGAGGGGCCGTGACAAAACGTCAGTATCCTGTACATCTTCTGAAATCTGTTTGTTGAAATTTGATTCACTGTATGTACACCTAGTGGGAATTAAGCATGTGAACTGCTGTTATTTTAAAATAAATTTGTGTATGTAACAGTTTATGTGACACCGGCTTTTATGAAATGATTACTTGTACAAATTTTAAAAGTAGTGTAGGAAAAAGAAGAGTGAGCAGACCAGTGTCGGAGGATCATAGCTTCCGGGATGGGGTGTAGGGGTGGAGAAGGTCGGTTAGGTACTGGGGGGGAAAAGGGCATGAAGGGATTTGTGTGTGAGAAGGAGGAGTTTATAGGTGATGCGGGACTTGATTGGAAGCCAGTAAAGATGGATGAGTGTAGGGGTGATGTGCTGCCAGGGCCTAGTGCGTGTGGGTGAGAACCCTGGCAGCGGAGTTCTGGACATACTGGAGCCGGTCCAGGGCTTTGAAGGCGTGGATGAGGGTCTCTGCAACGGAGTCGGAGAGTGATGGCCGGAGTCGGGAAATGTTTTTGAGGGGGTAGAAGGCGGATTTTGTGACGGATTTGATGTGTGACTGAAATTAATTATTTCTATTTGTATTTTGTACATCATCCTTTCAACAGACATCCTGTGGACTTCCAGCCTTACTGAACCATAAATAATAAATGAATAAATAAATCTCCCTTTGATTGAGATTATATAAGGAAATGACTCAGGAGATGAGTCATACGATTAAAAAAGGGAGTAGGCCAGATAGATGAGCTCAAGTACTGTCAATCATAGTGAGATGGGTGGCAATTACAGCAATTTACAAGACCTCAGTCTGCAGCGGAGGAGAATCTGGGCTATTTCTATTCCATTAAATCAGTACAGATATCCCCACAATTACCTTAGAATATGAATACTTTAAAGTCATTTTTAGTTTTCTTTATGTGTATATGCTTTTCAAAATCTTTTTTCAGTTTCACATCAGCTGTAGGTTAAATGTTCTAACTAACAGGACTAGATAAAACACAATCACACAGCTCCCAGGCAGCCATGTTGACTTCAGCTTATTTGTGTGACAAATGGCCGATCATTTAAACCCATTAATCTCTTCCTTAATGTGGCTGGCAGGTGGGCTGTCGACAGGAACTCTGTAGGGACATGATTTTTGTGGCTCCTCATTATTTTCTCACCTCCTCCCCAAGGCCGCTAATGGAAGTGGAAATATGTACTCTAAGGTAATCGGGGCTAGTTAAAGAGGATTTGATTCAGAATATGTTTCGACTCAGCAGGTAGGTGTTGTGACCGGGACAGCCAAAGAAATGTGATTTATAGCATTCAGACATCTCATTATCTGGCCGTGGCTGTCAGCTGTCACACACACAAACACACACACACACACACACACACGCACACACACACACACACACATAGGTAGGACATTCATAAGTTAGTATAGCCACAGGGCGAGTGTACAGTACGTGATTGTGTTTCCTCTAAAACCAGGCTTAATAACAGGCTGTGTGGGTGAATGGCAGATAGTGGCATTGTGTGTGTGTGTGTGTATGTGTGTGTGTGTGTGTGTGTGTGTGTACCCCGCTATATACCCCATTATAAGAAGTATACATCCCTTCTAGGTCAGTGAAGGCACCCGATTTGACTGTTATCAGGCCATTAAATAGGTGTTATCACTCGCTATAAGCGCCATAGATGTGGGTCATTAGGGGCCTACTACACCTACTACGTTGTAAAAGTGAAAGTGAAACTTAAAAGGAACACGTTCTAACTTGTTGTAAAAGTGAATGAAATGTAACGTTTTGATCACAAACAAAAAAGTTTCTCTAGGTTTACGCAACAAAACTACAACTTCTATAGGTTTAGGCAACAAAACTACAACTTCTTAAGGTTTAGGCAACAAAACTACAACTTCTTTAGGTTTAGGCGAAAAAACATTAGGTTTAGGCAATAAAACTACAACTTCTCTAGGTTTAGGCAATAAAACTACAACTTCTTTAAGTTTAGGCAACAAAACTACAACTTCTGTAGGTTTAAGCAACAAAACTACAACTCTTTTAAGTTTGGGGAAAAACATTGTGTTCTGCGTTAAAATAACTATGAACAAGTCTCCTGGGTGAAAACCCTGTGTTTTGTGCCCCATCCATCATCCCCTAACTTCCTTTATGGAGTTCCACACTGTCTATGCTACAGCATCCGACTTCTGCTCCTGTAATAATTACTACGGTCGGTATTGTCTTCTTTTATTCCTTCTTCCGGTGATCTACCATGTCAATAGATGATAAAACCTACTAGTGTGTGTATTAGGCCCCTACTGACCCACATTTATGGCGCTTATAGCAACTGATAACGCATATTTAATAGCCTGAAAACAGTATAATTAGCTGGTGAAGAGCAGAGGAATCGACGGTCACTGTATAGCTACAAACAGCATGCAGGCAACACAAGTAAATTTAAGATATCTGAAAAACTTAATATAAGTTCAAAAAGTGTGTGTGCTAACAGACACGATCAGTGGACCACTCAAAGAACAAAAAAAATGAAACTAATAATGGGCCTTTGGAAAAAAAAAAATCGTAACTCAAGGTCCACTTACTATTCTGAAGCTTTTAGTCACATCTCATTGCCTGAGTGCTCAGGTGTCATGGAGATGATTCAGGTGTCATCAAGATGTGGATTAAAAAGCTTCAGAGGAAATCTGGACCTTTAATCTGTGCCTACCAAATTCCATGACAACCCAACCCATAGTTGTTGAGACATTTCACTCAAAAACACAAACATTTACCTCGTGGTGGCGCTGGAAGAAAAGTCAGGGGATCATCAGTCATTAAGGATTCAACGTCGACTCATCCGGTTGTTGTCCCTTGAAAACAAACAACATAAAACTATTCCACAATAACAACTGTTTAACAAAAACAGCGTAAACTCCATTAAAACAATATGGTGCCTTTAAATGGGGTCAAGTTTATGGTGTTCACAAGAAGAGTCCATATGAACGCCCCCCTCTTGTGGTATTCACGACCTCGTAAGTGGAAAGTTTCTGAAAGCTTCGAGTTCACGAGTTGTGACGTGTTTGTTGACGTTTTCAGAAATGGCGGAGGCCTTGGAAGGTCATTTTTCGGCAAATAATAAGTTAATATATTGTCATTTTAGTCGTATATTGTTTTTCTTCGTAACTTTATAATAGGTCTGAGGAAAATGTTGATATTCCCAACGGCCTCATTGTTTTCCTCTGTCATTATGCCTTTGCATTTACTGCATTATGTTACCCACTTGCTAGCTTGCTAAATTGTTAGCCTCTCTGGCTTCTAGACGCCGACAGTAAAGTTAATATTGCCGTTGCTTAGCAGCTGTGATCTCGCGACTTAATCACTTGAACGCCAAGCATATCATGTACACGACTTCCCGTGTTGTAAACACGAGCTCACGCGTTTCATTTGAAGGCACCACAAAATAAACAACTAGAGTTAAATTCAACTTAAATTCAGCATTTAGTTCTTTACAAATTTGTGCTTTTACTGTTGTAACCCCTGAGAGAAGAGAGAGAGAGAGAGAGAGAGAGAGAGCGGATGCTAATAAGCTGGTGTGCCGGGTGGTTTTAGCCAGCTGCTGCATTCAATAAAGTAATCCATAATGTCCACATGCAGCGAATGTCCTTCATCCTCCATAATCCTGCAGAACATCTTGGGGGACTGCTGGTCAAACAAAACAAGCAATTTGAAGACGTCACTTTGGGCTTTAGGATGAGATGTGATGGGCATTTTATACTATTTTCTGACATTTTATCGACCAAATGATTAATGGAGAAAATAAGTGGCACATACTGATATTTTTATCTTGCAATGCTTGACAGTCAGTTGTAAAATTACATCAGTGAAAGAAACACGTAATGAAACAAAGAACATGTTTTATTTATATTCTCTTTAATATATTTAAAAAAATGGATATACAATCTGAGAAAGAAAAGGTTGAGGATTTGAAGAAGAACAGATTGTTAATCTTCTCCCCTGGCCCAAAGATGGAGTTAGCCCAAGCAGAGACATTTCCCAATAGCATCCTGGGAAAAGAAAACACTGCTAACTGCCAAACTAAAGGACATATGAAAAGTCAGAATATTAGTAAGGCTAAGATGGAGTACAGAGTATTGGGCTACCATATCCTGGAGGCAACTACTACCACGACAATTAACTGTCATGGCGATTACACAGGATGGCTTTGTATTAATAGGCAGTTACATTAGCCTTCACGCTTTGAGTGGACCAACGCTATGCTGGAAAATACCATGGAACGACCACATTCACATTTGCTTTCAATGGACCTGGTATTTGTAATATTCTTAGATCCTTTATATTAGCAGAAGCCAGTGTCGTCTGCTGCTCTCATTACTTTCACTGAGAAAACAATAATTATTTGAGCTGTTGAACCCTGGGCCAGAATAACAAAAAGAAAAGAGGAGCAAGAGGGAACCAGAGCATGCTAACAAGTCACATCATTTCAACACGTCATACTTTAACTGCTCACACACACACACGCGTTCAACAAGCACACAATTTCTTCACACACACGCACACACACCTTTGACATAAAATTTCAAACAACTACATTTCTGACATCCTTAGTAAATGCACCACTGGCAGATCACATAGACTTTTGCCTCATGCAGACGTGTGAACACAAAGCTGAATGGAGTGAGAGTGTCGATGTTCAGATATACGACTCAAACTGGAGGCACGGTGTTAGCCAGGGCTGAGCAAAACACACACACACACACACGCTAACATACGCGGACCACACCATCGCCGGCTAACTGAGTGACAGCCTCTCTTACTTTCTCTCTCGAACACACACAAAATGAACACGCATCTTATGGCCAAAATCCACAACGGCAGTGGAATAATAGCACCTGCACAAGTTCGCCAGCAAGCCATCTAGCTAACAAGTGAGCTAACGAGCGTTGTAACAAGCGAACTAATCCACTGGTAAGCACGCCAACTGGCTACCGAGTGAGCGACTTGTTTACATGCCTTTCCAAACCTGTCTAGACTATGTATGGATGTCAAGAACTCCACATGCCTATTGAAAAGAAAGAGACCCATAAGGTGACCATATTTTCAAACCCCCAAAGCGGAACCCCCAAGTGAACCACACGTGCATGTGCTAATATGAACGCTAATATGCGCTAATATGAACGCACCAAAGGTGTTTTCATCAGGACGGCTAACTTGGCACACCTGTGGCGCATTTGAGCAAGGGGTGGGATCGGAAAGAAAGAATTATTATAGATGGGTGCATTAGAGGCTGTGACAGTCATGACTTTATACTCTAATCACAGAGCAATCTCTCTCAAGACGCACTGACAGTTTGGGAGTCCCGTAGAGAGTTTCCCTCAGTTTTGAACCCGAACAATCTCTGTCACATCACGTTGCTTGCCACAGCCTCAGGGTATTATAATTAAAAATATGGAGCTCAGACGACATTTTTTGGCCAGGAGGGAGACACCGTCTGGGGGGGAAAGACTAACAGGAACAGGACGGTCCTGAGGGAGTTATAAGAGGAGCAAAAAAGTTTGATGTGATTCACAATTTTTTCGCCTGCACGCCTGTTGATGCGCAGAAGGAACTGTGTATAAAAATTAATCAAAACGACATGTTTGATGTGCACACAAGCACGGGGTGGGGGTCCTGTGGATATTTTACAACAGCCTGATGCTGGTATCACAAAATGTAACCAGCGGATCTGCCGTGTCCGTGCGTAATTGTGGCTTGACAGCGCGCAACATCACTCTAGTTAAGAGACTGCAGCCGGGTGCGCTGTGCTGGCTCTCTGTATGAATACTTTATTCGTGTGCACAAATTAATTAATGAGTGGGACAGGACATGATGAACGTCTATGTCAGTATAATATTGTTATCATTATTTTAATTGTGGTGAAAACCGGGACAATTTGGTGGCGACTGTTGAAAACCGGAACATAAGTACAGTATGTTTTACAGGTATTTGTCGGGACTACCCTAGCACCAAGTGAAAACCACACATTTGTTAGCGAGCTAGCTATAGCTCGTAAGCTCACTCGTTAGTGTGTTACCTCGCTAGCCTGCTCGCTAGCTAGTTAGCTTGCTATTTAACTGCCTTTATGAAACTCTGCAATTGACTAGAGGTTCACATCCAGTGACAGTGAAAACATACAGTCCACACACACAAGGAGAAACAGAGAATGGAGTTCTGTCCTTCCAGAAAGACACGGTCCATACATGTACACGTTAGCTTGGGAAATCTCCCACAGCAACGCAATGCAGTCATAATGTCTCGGGGAAGTCTTTTATCCTGTACTGCAGCACAATTATGATGATATGAAACAATAACTGTGAGGTTAAAGTGCTGACTTTAAGCAGTTTTAAAGTGTTCACATTAAGGGTGGAAGTAGATTGAAGTTCTTGCCGGTACTACTCGGCTACCCCGACCGTCATCGCTTGATATTGTTCTCCTCCCACCCCCCAGCTTCATGCATCCCTGAACATACGATTCTATGCCTGTATGGTGTAGTAAGCAATTAGAAACACTTGACATCATGTATGGCAAATTATTTATTTAAATAGTGAAAGTGCTGCAGAATAATTTGTAAACGTTGACCAAAATGTTTCAAATTTTGAGTTGTTGCTCCGACTTAAAGGCAGGGTTGACGATGTTCTCCAGTCTCCACTATTTGTTATATTGGTTGAAATGGTCTTTACCCCCCCCGACAGCGATCCATTACCAATGAGCTCTGAAAAAGGACCGGAAAAGAGCCGTCATCTGTAGCTGCTGTAATCCTGTAAAAACGTCTACCAATCACTGCCTCGAGGTCCGCTTGGAAAGAACCAATCAGATGCCTCCCTGCCTCCCTGCTCGTACTCTACCCTTGGCGTGCACTAGCCTGAACTCAAAGCGCGTCGCCGCCGCACGTTTCCTGGAGAATGGAAGAGAAAACTCAGCCCTGCAGTAGCACTGCCGCGGTTACTTGTCATGAGGTAGTGTTGTTGAGTTGAGGTCCTCTCTCCGCTCTGTGTCTGTGAAGTAGTTACGATGCGGCGGTGCTGGTGCATGTGTGGGGCGGGGCGTTACCTTGGAAGGAGCCCCGAGGGGAGGGGGGGGGGGG